>JAVIAB010000073.1:99812030-99957030 GCA_032433765.1 Megaustenia siamemsis
AAGGATATGTCAATAGAAATGAGAAAGCAATTCTGACCTATGGAAGCGAATCATGGACAATAGACAAACAAATTAAAAGACGATTAGAGGCCACATAGATGGGATTTCTCAGAAGAATGTTGAAAGTTCCCTGTACAGCTAAAAAGACCAATGAGAAAGTTCTCAAAGAGGCCAACACAAAAAAGGGTGCACATAAAAAACATCAGAAAGAAGCAGTCAACATTTTTTGGGCACATCATGAGAAGAGGAAAGTTGGAATACTTGGTTACAACTGGCAAAATAAAAGGAAAGAGAGATCGCGGACAACAAAGAGAGAAAATACTGGATAGCTTGGTGTCATGGCATGGAAAACAGTCAACAATAGAACTCATACGATGCACTGTGGATAGAAGATTGTGGAAGGACATTATCGCCAACGCCAACCGCTACGGCACATGATGATGATGATGTTCAAAAGGAGCTATCAGAATTTTTAACAATAAAGTAAGTTATATATCTTCTACTTCATTTCCTCTTATACCGGTTCGAGTGTCTATGGAGTCTCAACGGGGCAACCGAATCACTTAAACAGACAGCTGACTTCATAAGAGAGTCCGGAGACCTAGTATGAATGAGCCATAATCGCAGAAGTAGAATTGTTTTGAACTACGATGATAGTTCTTTATATTTGACACGTAGCAAAGAATTTCCAAATATAATTTACTCATGATGAATAGAATAAGGTTACGTTCCACATTTTTGAAGATTACAATGATCGCTTGCTTGTTCAGAAAAAGAACACACACACTTATATAAATTGAAGATATCACATTTAACAAGAGAAGTAAGATTAAGAGATCGAAAATGTGAATATTGGTCACTTGTTGTTAAAGCAGATTTAAACAAACTGTGTCAACAGCGCCAGAGGTTCACTGTCCAGCACTAGACATATTACCAGCGCCAGAGGTACACTGTCCAGCACTAGACATATTACCAGCGCCAGAGGTACACTGTCCAGCACTAGACATATTACCAGTGCCAGAGGTACACTGTCTAGCACTAGACATATTACCAGCGCCAGAGGTACACTGTCCAGCACTAGACATATTACCAGCGCCAGAGGTACATTCTCCAGCACTAGACATATTACCAGTGCCAGAGGTACACTGTCTAGCACTAGACATATTACCAGTGCCAGAGGTACACTGTCTAGCACTAGACATATTACCAGCGCCAGAGGTACACTGTCCAGCACTAGACATATTACCAGCGCCAGAGGTACACTCTCCAGCACTAGACATATTACCATCGCCAGAAGTACACTCTCCAGCACTAGACATATTACCATCGCCAGAAGTACACTCTCCAGCACTAGACATATTACCAGCGCCAGAGGTACACTCTCCAGCACTAGACATATTACCAGTGCCAGAGGTACACTGTCTAGCACTAGACATATTACCAGTGCCAGAGGTACACTGTCTAGCACTAGACATATTACCAGCGCCAGAGGTACACTGTCCAGCACTAGACATATTACCAGCGCCAGAGGTACACTCTCCAGCACTAGACATATTACCATCGCCAGAAGTACACTCTCCAGCACTAGACATATTACCAGCGCCAGAGGTACACTCTCCAGCACTAGACATATTACCATCGCCAGAAGTACACTCTCCAGCACTAGACATATTACCATCGCCAGAAGTACACTCTCCAGCACTAGACATATTACCAGCGCCAGAGGTACACTGTCCAGCACTAGACATATTACCAGCGCCAGAGGTACACTCTCCAGCACTAGACATATTACCATCGACAGAAGTACACTCTCAAGCACTAGACATATTACCAGCGCCAGCGGTACACTCTCCAGCACTAGACATATTACCAGCGCCAGAGGTACACTCTCCAGCACTAGACATATTACCAGCGCCAAATGTGCGTTACCTAGTGTCTGTGGATATACAATGACCTCACCAGATCCAACAATGTATTACCCTACGACAATCGTATGTAAACCAGCGCCAGACATCCCCAACGCCAGTATAACTCTACCCAACGCCAGTATAACTCTACCCAACGCCAAGTATAACTCTACCCAACGTCAGTATAACTCTATCCAACGCCAAGTATAACTCTATCCAACGCCAAGTATAACTCTACCCAACGCCAAATATAACTCTACCCATCGCTAAATATAACTCTACTCAACGCCTAGTATAACTCTACCCAACGCCAGTATAACTCTACCCAACGCCAAGTATAACCTCACCAGCCTCGGGTGTGCACTACCCAACGCCACGTGTACGCTACCTAACGTCAGACATGCCCTCATCAGAGCCAGGTGTGCAATCGAAATTAAGGTTACGCTAATCTTGAAATAGGCACACCCGGTTTGCGTGCCGCTTAGAAGCATGAACTTTTAAATAAAATTATGGTTTACCAGAAGATGAACTTTCGCGCACCACGAAGCATTTAACTGAACCTCAGTTTATAGCTGAAGATCACAAGAGAAAACAGCGTGTGCACGATTTGATTGTCAATTATTCACTGCAGACACATTGTAACGTTGAACAATCCAATAAAATGTTATATTGCTGGAGTGTAACAAGTTTTAACTCTGCAACAATACTCTACAATCATCATCAACAAGTACCGGGCCTACTGGCGTAGGTGATCATGTCTCTCCACAACTTTCGATCTCGACAGTTCTTTATCATTTCTGTTATTGACCTTCTGCCAACCCATTCTCTTAAGCTGTCCAGTATTTTCACTCTTTGCTTCCCTCTATTTATTCGTCCCTCAATTTTTCCAGTTGTATCAATATATTCAAATTGTTCTCTATGTCTCATTACATGGCCAAAAAATGATGATTGTTTCTTCCTAATATTGGACATTAGCTCTCTTTTTGCTTTGGTCTCTTTCAGAACATTTTCATTACTCTTCTTAGCTGTTCTTGGTATTCTCAACATATACAATATGTGAAGGTAAAAGACCTGAATTCTTCATAGTTGGTATTATATTTGGGTAGTGTAATAATGAAAAGAAATATAGGAAAAAGCCGTATTTTACATCTTTACGTGCCCATTTGTACGTAATAATGTAATAATAAATTAAAAATACAAAATACCTAGCAAGTTTTGTAACAAACAATTCACAAAAGGCAGATATAGACTCAAAATGCATCAAAGCTTGTCAAATCAGTGTACAGCTATCACTACTATTGTCAAACATTGAAATAACTTTAGAGGCATAACGGGCACGTTTACAATACAATCTACATCCCAAAGTTTTGCTAAGAACAATAAGAAAAATAACCTGTACGGAGACGCAATGTGTTGGATGAATGACAGGAAACAGTCTGAGAGATAAGATCTGAAATGAAGAGCTGAGAAAAAAAAAACTAGGAATAACCCCGACATAGAATATATCAAGAAACAAAAGATAAAATGGTTGGCCACGTAACAAGGCAGAATGATCAAAACACAACACAATGAGCCCCCAATAAACGTTGCTAGAATACCAGACCCAAGGGAAGACCACGAAAAAGATGGATCAACGGAATATTAGAAGCACTAGAAAACATAACAGCGGCAGAGGCGATCAGAAGAACAAAAGACCGCAAATTATATCTCCTCTCGACGCTGAAAGGCAAATGAAGAAGGAAAGAAGAAGAAGAAGCACCCATTTGTATGTGTGTTGTCCATTATTCCTGATAAAGGCCTACTGAGCAGCAACGTCGTTTTAATATTGTGCTGTCCCTATTCTACGTAAAGCTATAACCATACCTTTTACATACATTAAAAAAAAATTCCTTTCATCCTTTTCATCAGCTTTACAGCAGCTCCATCATTTTCATTCCTTTATCCCGTCATGTAATGAGAAGGAAGAAATTGTGCGTGTTGTGAAAACAGGGCAGACTGAGAGAGAGAAAGGGAACCTGTACGAAAAAAGATGCAAGACAGTTTAAGGAAATGGATAATAGGAAGTGAGCAACATAAATATTGAATAAACGTATAGATAAAGGATGTGAAAAGATCATCTACAAAAGTAGCACGGCAACTAATGACGGCTTTGTTACATTTCCTAGCCCATTGTTTATTCAGATAACCACCATCTAAGTCGTTCGAGTGGGCCGGGAAGTTTTTGATTGTAAAATTGCATACAAAATTGATACTGATTGAATAAAGCGAATTTTCTTAGCTCTTCACAACATTAATGACAACGTGCGCAGGCTTAAAGTAGCTACCATCCTTTTCTAGTTTCTTCTGTTGGGGTGAGTTTTTTATGCTTATCATGAACATATTTGGTTGTCCCTGTTACTTTAGTTGATTTGCTCATTTGTGTCTTTCCATTTAGCTAAATTATACATGTTTCAACTATCATACAATTTGCCCATTCGTGTCTTTCCATTTAGCTAAATTATACATGTTTCAACTATCATACAATTTGCTCATTCGTGTCTTTCCATATAGCTAAATTATACATGTTTCAACTATCATACAATTTGCTCATTAGAGTTTCCATATAGCTAAATTATACATGTTTCAACTATCATACAATTTGCTCATTTGAGTCTTTCCATTTAGCTAAATTATACATGTTTCAACTATCATACAATTTGCTCATTAGAGTTTTCTATATAGCTAAATTATACATGTTTCAACTATCATACAATTTGCTCATATGAGTCTTTCCATTTAGCTAAATTAAACATGTTTCAACTATCATACAATTTGCCCATTCGTGTCTTTCCATTTAACTAAATTATACATGTTTCAACTATCATACAATTTGCCCATTCGTGTCTTTCCATTTAGCTAAATTATACATGTTTCAACTATCATACAATTTGCCCATTCGTGTCTTTCCATTTAGCTAAATTATACATGTTTCAACTATCATACAATTTGCTCATTCGTGTCTTTCCATTTAGCTAAATTATACATGTTTCAACTATCATACAATTTGCCCATTCGTGTCTTTCCATTTAGCTAAATTATACATGTTTCAACTATCATACAATTTGCTCATTTGAGTCTTTCCATTTAGCTAAATTATACATGTTTCAACTGTCATACAATTTGCTCATTTGAGTCTTTCCATTTAGCTAAATTATACATGTTTCAATTATCATACAATTTGCTCATTTGAGTCCTTCCATTTAGCGAAATTATACATGTTTCAACTATCATACAATTTGCTCATTTGAGTCTTTCCATTTAGCTAATTTATACATGTTTCAACTATCATACTATATGCTCATTCGTGTGTTTCCATTTAGCTAAATTATACATGTTTCAACTATCATACTATTTGCTCATTCGTGTCTTTCCATTTAGCTAAATTATACATGTTTCAACTGTCATACAATTTGCTCATTCGTGTCTTTCCATTTAGCTAAATTATACATGTTTCAACTATCATACAATTTGCTCATTAGAGTTTCCATATAGCTAAATTATACATGTTTCAACTATCATACAATTTTCTCATTTGAGTCTTTCCATTTAGCTAAATTATACATGTTTCAACTATCATACAATTTGCTCATTAGAGTTTCTATATAGCTAAATTATACATGTTTCAACTATCATACAATTTGCTCATATGAGTCTTTCCATTTAGCTAAATTAAACATGTTTCAACTATCATACAATTTGCCCATTCGTGTCTTTCCATTTAACTAAATTATACATGTTTCAACTATCATACAATTTGCCCATTCGTGTCTTTCCATTTAGCTAAATTATACATGTTTCAACTATCATACAATTTGCTCATTCGTGTCTTTCCATTTAGCTAAATTATACATGTTTCAACTATCATACTATATGCTCATTCGTGTGTTTCCATTTAGCTAAATTATACATGTTTCAACTATCATACTATTTGCTCATTCGTGTCTTTCCATTTAGCTAAATTATACATGTTTCAACTGTCATACAATTTGCTCATTCGTGTCTTTCCATTTAGCTAAATTATACATGTTTCAACTATCATACAATTTGCTCATTAGAGTTTCCATATAGCTAAATTATACATGTTTCAACTATCATACAATTTGCTCATTTGAGTCTTTCCATTTAGCTAAATTATACATGTTTCAACTATCATACAATTTGCTCATTAGAGTTTCTATATAGCTAAATTATACATGTTTCAACTATCATACAATTTCCTCATATGAGTCTTTCCATTTAGCTAAATTAAACATGTTTCAACTATCATACAATTTGCCCATTCATGTCTTTCCATTTAACTAAATTATACATGTTTCAACTATCATACAATTTGCTCATTCGTGTCTTTCCATTTAGCTAAATTATACATGTTTCAACTATCATACAATTTGCTCATTCGTGTCTTTCCATTTAGCTAAATTATACATGTTTCAACTATCATACAATTTGCCCATTCGTGTCTTTCCATTTAGCTAAATTATACATGTTTCAACTATCATACAATTTGCTCATTCGTGTCTTTCCATTTAGCTAAATTATACATGTTTCAACTATCATACAATTTGCCCATTCGTGTCTTTCCATTTAGCTAAATTATACATGTTTCAACTGTCATACAATTTGCTCATTTGAGTCTTTCCATTTAGTTAAATTATACATGTTTCAACTGTCATACAATTTGCTCATTTGAGTCTTTCCATTTAGCTAAATTATACATGTTTCAACTATCATACAATTTGCCCATTCGTGTCTTTCCATTTAGCTAAATTATACATGTTTCAACTGTCATACAATTTGCTCATTTGAGTATTTCCATTTAGCTAAATTATACATGTTTCAACTATCATACAATTTGCCCATTCGTGTCTTTCCATTTAGCTAAATTATACATGTTTCAACTGTCATACAATTTGCTCATTTGAGTCTTTCCATTTAGCTAAATTATACATGTTTCAGCTATCATACAATTCAAGTTAATTAGAAATTGTGTATTACATTTTTTTTAATTTGTGGTTAAAAATGGAATATTGTATCCCGGATACTCTCAGATTTGTTCATTTAATAAACAACACAGTTTTGTTGCAATCAGTAACTATTAAAATACCATTTATATATGCTCCTCAATATATCTTTTTTTTTTTTTTTTTGCAAAATAATCTGATGTTTTGCTTGTGGTACCACAAATTGAAACCACTTTCATAAAATACCATTTTTAAGAATAAGTGGAGTGCACTAGGCTCAGGGCATCTTCATCCATATATAGTGCTTCACAATGTCAAAGATTAGAATGATAATGTCACTATTATGTGAGAAAAAAAACAGATATGAGCATGATGCAATATTTCAGTCTGAAAGTGCAATCTGAGTTTGACCTTTCGATAGGACGTTTTCCCTTTCCCGCCTACTCCCGTCAGAGTGCCAGAAAGCTAATTGGACGAGCCACTTGTTCGATCTGGAGACTGCTTTGGTGATCACACTGCCTCTGGTACAAAGTTATATAGGTTTTTTTTATTTTTCCTTCCTTCCTTCCTCTCGAAGGAGCAGATAGATTTCTTCAATCGTCTCCGGTGATCTCTATCATTCACTCTTGTGGCACCTGCGAAGTCGAAGCCCATCAATTTTTACTGTAATCTTATCTCTTTCTCCGTCTACCTCTCCTTCCTCCTTTCACAGTTCCACGAAGAATGGTCTTTGGCACTCCAGGTGATCGCGATACCTGGCCAAACCATTTCAGTTTGTTTCTTCACAGCCGTCAAAATAACATCACCCTCTTCGACTATTTGTTGTATCCATCCCAATTAAAAAAATGTGTGATACGATCCAGGTAAGATATGTCAAAACGTTACGATAACATTTCATCTCCATAGCTGTATTTATTTTACTCTGTAGTTCTGCTGTAGGGGTTAATGTTCCACGTCTTCTTCTTCACTTTCTCTTCTAACCTTTAAGAAGTCAAGGTTGGCACACAGTTCTAGCTTTAGCTTTCGTGGAAATTTCAACCATTGTCACGTGATTCTGTTGTAGAATCCCTTGATGTTGCCACTAAATTTTGCCCTCAATCTGTCTCAAGATCTGCGTCCTCCTCTTCTATAGTTCTGACATCTAAATTATTGTGGAAGTTAAGGATGTTCCTGGTGATGACAATAGAAACAAGAAAACGAGTTGTTAAATTTTACGTAGAGCCAATCTTAACATATGGATGCGAATCATGGACAATAGGACAACAGACAAGAAAATCATTGTAGTCTGTAGAAATATGGTTTTACAGAAGAATGTTGAGAGTACCGTGGACAGCTAAGAGGAGTAATGAAGATGTTCTGAGAGAGGTCAAAGCAAAAAGAGAGTTAATTTCCAATATTAGGAAGAGACAATCATCATTATTTGGCCATGTAATGAGAAGAGAACAACTGGAATATATTGTAACAACTGGAAAAATTGAGGGACGAAGAGATAGAGGGAAGCAAAGAGGAAAAATAACAGACAGCTTAAGAGAATGGCTTGGCAGAAGGTCAACAACAGAACTGATAAATAGCTGCCGAGATCGAAAGTTGTGGAGAGACATGATCACCTACGCCAGCAGGCCCGGTACTTGATGATGATGATGAAAGGATGTTTATTAATGTCCGATGGTAGTTAAGTATAACATTTCATTGTACTTACATGATAACATTTGGAAGTAAAGGGGACAGTTCTCCCCTCGTTGACAAAGCAGCGAGCCAGGCGGATTGTTTTTTTTTCTTCACCTGGGTTCACTAGGGACTGTGGGACTCAATAACCTCTTTCATTGAACGCGAACTAGGGACTATCCTTTCGATTCTGCTACTGATGTTCTCTAAGACATTGCAGCAAGAAATACTATTAACCTCAGTTTTCAATTGGACCAATATAATTCAGTTAGCACTCGACAGCAAGCCAAAGTACATCTGATTTGGCAAATTAAGTCATGCAGGTCTATTATATATATATATATATATATATTGGCCTTTTTCTGTTGCTCATTTCGGAAATGTAATATGTGAAAGATTACGTCACATATTTGTTTCTCTTCTTCCTCGTTGTTATTGCGATGATGCAGATACAACTTAGATTTTTTTCTGGGAAAGTAAAGCGGCACGGGCGTAATACCGACAACATTACCACAAAAATCATGTGCCGAAGGTCTGTAAAATTTATGGTCACTAACACCATATTCCCTTTACGCCACTTGGAGTGACGGGGGATACTTTACTTTTTGTTTTTACTAATGTACCTATTCACTAGCGTGTCCCTGTAGCTCCGTATATGACTGAATTGTTGATTCTTCTGATGAATCCATCACTTCTAGTTTGTAAATGTGTAAAATATCCTCAGTAGGCTGATCGCTTAGTCCACATGTATACAGTGGTATGTCAGACAGCCGAGGTTTATGTATATATTTGTACAACACATTTGCCCTAAAAAAAAACACCTAATCTACTTTGTAAGACATAGAAGTCTGTTTCCGGTGTCTAACACATGTCATAATGTCCTCATCACATTTAATTCATTAACTTTGACATGTATCAGCTGTTTCGCACGTTTAATATTTGGTCTCATGTTGCACATTTCCGTTTCAAATTCGCATACAAAATGAGTCAAAGGCGCTAGTGCTTAAAATGTAAAAGATAAAAAGGTTATTAATCAGCCTTGTTAGGCGTCTTGTGGTGAATACGATGCTAGTGACCATATTTTTCCATGACAGTGGCACATTTTTGGGTGATGTGGTCGATAATACGCCAGGCCGTTTTAACTTTCCAGTAAAATCCATACCCAATTTTAGAGGCTGGGTGAACCATGAGGCCTTGTCGATCCAAAAAAAAAAAACAAACATTCGCTGTTCTAGGGAACTGAACCAGGCCCATCCTTATCTGGTAATTGAGCCAGGCTGTTTCAGGGAACTGAACCAGGCCCATCCTTATCTGGTAATTGAGCCAGGCTGTTTCAGGGAACTGAACCAGGCCCATCCTTATCTGGTAATTGAGCCAGGCTGTTTCAGGGAACTGAACCAGGCCCATCCTTATCTGGTAATTGAGCCAGGCTGTTTCAGGGAACTGAACCAGGCCCATCCTTATCTGGTAATTGAGCCAGGCTGTTTCAGGGAACTGAACCAGGCCCATCCTTATCTGGTAATGAGCCAGGCTGTTTCAGGGAACTGAACCAGGCCCATCCTTATCTGGTAATTGAGCCAGGACCATTCTGATAAGGAAGCGAGTGCACCAACCACCCAGATACCGAGGTTTTCACTTGAATAGCACTGCAGTTTTGAAAAACTACTTTGGCGGTTGTTATCACTTCTGGTGATGCCGTGGTTTTTCTTTGATGCTTGAGAATAACGACCGCATGAATATAGCATTTACCTCAAGGTGTTTGAGTCTGAGTTTTAATGTTAACCCGAAAGACCTGTGACACCAATTTCTGCACATCCAAATAGGAGCTATATGTTTATATACCAGGAGCCGCAGTGAGTGTCAGTCTCGCTATACTGAAGGTTGTAATAAAATATTTAAAAAGAAAGTAAAGTACTCCCGTCACGCCAAGTGGCGTATAGGGAAATATGGTGTTATTGACCTTATATTTTACAGACCTTCGCACATGATTTTTGGGGTAATGTGGTCGGTATTACGCCCGTGCTGCTTTACTTTCCCAGAAAAAATCCGGTACCCATTTAAGGCTGGGTGAACCCGGAAGCCGTCGGTTGGGATCGAACCCTACCCCTTGTCCTTTGTAATCCAGTTCACTAACCACTGAGCTATCGCGGCTCCCTTGTAATAAAATAGTACCATGTATTGCAGTTGGGTACTTACAGTTTATCACTGCAATGGTCACGGTGCCTTTGTACTTTAGCTCAAAATAAATCTCTTGGCAGACAGCAGAAATAGGATAAATGCTGCAATGATAATTTAAACATATCAGTTTTTAAGTAATTAACAATGTTATAATTCTTGTTTTAATTGTCTGCAGACAATTGGAAGGGTTTAAATATATAAGACATCGAGTGACAAACATTAATTCACAAACAACAGAAACTGACTCAATTTGCAACAAGGTTTGTCAAATCATCGGACAACTGTCAGCATTCTGCCAACTAGGTCTAGAGCACTTAGAAACAAATTGAGCACTCAACAACACAGTCCACTAACGTTGTGTCAGACCTCGACGCTGGATAAATAGAAAAAAATAACCACTACCGAAGTGAAATGTGTTGGACGAAAAGAGTCCGAGAGATAAGATTAGAAATGAGGATCAGAGATAAAAAAAACTAATGAGGATCAGAGAAAAAAAAACTCTTGGAATAATTCCCACCATAGAATACATAAAGAAACAACAGAAAAAATGATAAGATGGAAATACCAAAATTAAACACAATGGGCCATTAATAAAGGTTACGAGAACACCAGACTCAAAGGTCGACCACGAAAAAGATGGAGTCGTGGATTATTAGAAACACTAGGAAACATAAAAGTAGGAGAGGTTAACAAACGAGCAAAGCACCGCAAACTAATCTTCTTATCCCGACACTGAAAGGCAAATAAAGAAGGAACGCAAAAGAAAAAGATAAAGCTACAGAGTTGCGATAAGTCTTTTAATTATGTATGTGACTGTTTACTAAGTGTTTTATTCGCACGTTTGTTGTAATATATATATAGATAGTACACTATTATTTGTGGTGGTGTGTTAGACAAAGGGGAAGCACCAAGGTCATCTATTCTATGAAGAATCGGAACATTGAAATACTTTCTATATTTTCTAATCATAAATATCATATCGTTATCTATATTCCTCTATGTTTTCTAATCATAATTGTCATATCGTTATCTATATTCCTCTATGTTTTCTAATCATAATTGTCGTATCGTTATCTATATTCCTCTATGTTTTCTAATCATAAATGTCGTATCGTTATCTATATTCCTCTATGTTTTCTAATCATAATTGTCGTATCGTTATCTATATTCCTCTATGTTTTCTAATCATAATTGTCGTATCGTTATCTATATTCCTCTATGTTTTCTAATCATAATTGTCGTATCGTTATCTATATTCCTCTATATTTTCTAATCATAATTGTCATATAGTTATCTATATTCCTCTATGTTTTCTAATCATAATTGTCATATAGTTATCTATATTCCTCTATGTTTTCTAATCATAATTGTCATATAGTTATCTATATTCCTCTATGTTTTCCTTTGTTTCTTTTGTCTTCGTTTTATACCGTTACAACTATGTTAACGAGAAGAATACCTGCTCACGCCTCAAAAAATGACCTGACTGTATTTTGAGTGAAAGTCTTCTATCATGTTATTCATAATTTCTTCCAAGAAAAAGATATTATCTATTTCTTCAATAATTTACATATTCATATAATTCAGAACATTCTTTCATAAACATCTTATCTGTTGCTACAAGTGATCTGTTATAATATTTGCAAATTGTTCATGATTCACATCCATACAGTAATATGGTACTGTGTATCAGTACCAAAAATTCTGTTTATGAGTACACTCCAAACTACATGTTTCCAAAGCCTGCTTTAGTGATGACCTCTGATAGTTGAGTCCAACCTATGACCTTCTCAGGGTCGAAATGTAGCAAAGGGCAAGCATATGGCGCACTAAAGTCGGAAGTATCGGGCGAGATGAGGATCGTGAGAACGTCAGAAGTTTGTTTTAGTTAAAGGAAAGGATCGCCGTGACGGAAGGTCAGTAGACTAGTCTTTCGCTAAAAAAATAATAAAGTTCGACTTCTGCGTGGGTTTTGTTTTTAACCACCAAAGCACGTATGTAAAAGGGACTATCTGGTCATGTTTGCTTCCTCTTCTTCTTTTCTCTTTCGTTGGTATGAAGATGCTATTTATCATTTGTTGTTTAGCTGGCATAGAAATGTTTGGATGTCTTAACAATGGTGAAAGCTGGTATGTGACAGCATTTGCTTTTTGTATTCTCATGTCAATTTCTCTGTCTAGTTTTCCATCTTCTGTGAACATTGTGCCTAAATACTTGAATTCCTCTACTTGTTTTATTTCTTTGTCTTTGATCTTGATGTTTAATGGGTGTCTTAATTTGCTTATTCTTATAGCCTCTGTTTTTGCTGTGTTAATTTTCATACTGTAGTTTGTGCAGCTTTTATCTAGAGATGTTAAATGCTGTTGTAGCATGTTTGCTAACTGACAATAAAGAATGCGTCACCTGGTCAAGTTAAAGAACACCATTGACAGTTTAATATAGAAAACAAAACTAGTTGTATAGAAAACAAAACTAGTTGTATTTCATTGTCGGGGTCAAATAAAATAAATAAACCAAATGATAGTTCTAATGAAATATGCAAAGTCATGGGTTTACATGGAATTCCTAGGTCTAACTATTTAATATAGAAGACCTACAAGAACACTTAAACAAACTCAACAGCTCAGGCATAAAATACAACAGTAAAATCAACATCAACAAAACAGAAGTCATGAACGTCGCCAAAAATAAACAGAACATCAACATAACTATAGAAGGCAGGCAACTAAAACAAGTAGAGGAATTCAAATACCTAGGAAGTTTAATGACAAACGATAATTATCAAACAGCAGAGATAGAATCAAGATGCAACAAAGCTTGTCAAATCATTGGACAGTTATCACCACGATTGTCCAACAAAGAAATAACTGGAGGCAAAACGAGCACTATACAATACAATCTTCATCCCAACGTTGTGTTATCAATGCCAGACCTGGACCCTAGATTCAAGAACAAGAAAAATAACCTCTACAGAGATGAAATGTGTTAGACGAATGACAGGAAACAGTCTGAGAGATAAGATCAGAAATGAAGAACTGAGAAAAAAGCTAGGAATAGACCCCGCCATAGAATATATAAGGAAACAACGGTTAAAATGGTTTGGTCACGTGACAAGGCAGAAAGATTTAAAAAAACAACACAATGAACCTTCAACAAACGTTGTGAGAACACAAGACCCAAGGATCGACCACGAAAAAGATGGATCGATGGAATATTAGAAGCACTAGGAAACATAACAGCAGCAGAGGCGAACAGAAGAGCAAAAGACCGCAAATTATATCTCCCCTCGACGCTGAAAGGCAGATGAGGAAGGGAAGAAGAAGAAGAACTATTTAATTGAATTTCTTGTTACTACGGGGATTGAAATACATTTATAACTTAAATTTGACTCCCAACGAAAATTGCATCGTGTTGCCAGCACAGTCACACACCGGAAGTCATTCATTGACTTCATTTAAGAAATTGACATGAGAATACAAAAAGCAAATGCTGTCACCATTGCTAAGTCATCCAAATAGTTCTATGCCAGCTAAACAACAAATGATAAATAGCATTTTCATACCAACTTTGTGCCATGAAAGTCAAACACGGACCCTTTCTAAATCACATTTAAGAATGATTAATATATGTGAGATGCGATGCTTGAGAAAAGTAACAAATAACACAAGAAGAGATAGAATACCAAATGAAACCATAAGAAAAATGGTAGGAACAAAACCCTGCCAAGAATATATAGAACAACAACAACTTAAATAGTTTGGACACCTGGTCAGAACGAATCCTGACCAATCACCATCAAGGGCGTTCATCTCAAGAATGCATGGAAAAAGACCAAGAAGAAGACCCAGAATAAAATGGATAGATGCAAAGACAGAGACATGTAACAACAAAGAAAAATCACTAATTCAGACAGTTCGAGCAGCACAAGAACGACAAATGATATAAATAAACCACGACACCTTTTAGGTATCAGTGAAAAGAGAAAAGAAGAGGAAGAAGAAGAAGAACTATTTAATGTGCTACATTGGGTGTACAAATGCAATAACAAAGAAATCTGGATCGAGAACAACGAATAAGTAGATAATAACCTAGGAAGAAACGTCACAATAACTCAACGAACGTGTAAAAAAATGAGCTTAGATTGCAACAGCATTTAGAACAGGTTCATCACTGTGCCTCATTTTTTGCCATCACTATTATGTTGCGTGACACCATCAACGGACAAAACTATTCTTTTCCATTTCTCTCTGTCCACAGCTGCTGTCTATGATTTGATGAAGTCGAGACCGACCCATTCTTTAATGCGTCTCTGTCTTACACTTTCACAGTTTCTAGCAAAAAGGTTTTGGCTAGATCTCGTTTTCTTCGCCTAGAATTTCAGCTTTTAATCGCGATAATACACAAATCATGATGATACATAAATCACAATAATACATAAATCATGATGATACATAAAGCACGATAATACATATATCACGATGATACATAAATCACGATGATACATAAATCACGATAATACATATGTCACGATGATACATAATCACGATGATACATAAATCACGATAATACATAAATCACGATAATATATATATCACGATGATACATAATCACGATGATACATAAATCACGATAATACATATGTCACGATGATACATAATCACGATGATACATAATCACGATGATACATAAATCACGATAATACATAAATCACGATAATATATATATCACGATGATACATAATCACGATGATACATAAATCACGATAATACATATATCACGATAATACATAAATCACGATAATACATAAATCACGATGATACATAAATCACGATAATACATATATCACGATGATACATAATCACGATGATACATAAATAACGATGATACATAAATCACGATAATACATAAATCACAATAATACATACATCACGATAATACATATATCACGATGATACATAATCACGATGATACATAAATCACGATGATACATAAATCACGATAATACATATATCACGATGATACATAAATCACAATAATACATAAATCACGATGATACATAAATCACGATAATACATATATCACGATGATACATAAATCACGATGATACATAAATCACGATAATACATATATCACGATGATACATAAATCACGATGATACATAATCACGATGATACATAAATCACGATAATACATATATCACGATGATACATAAATCACGATAATACATCAATCATGATGATACATAAATCACGATAATACATAAATCACGATAATACATATATCACGATGATACATAATCACGATGATACATAAATCACGATGATACATAAATCACGATAATACATATATCACGATGATACATAAATCAGGATGATACATAAATCACGATGATGCATCATAAATCACGATAATACATAAATCACGGTATTACATAAATCACGATAATGAATAAATCACAATAATACATAAATCACGATGATACATAAGTAACGATGTTACATAAGTAACGATGATACATAAGTAACGATGATACATAAATCACGATGATACATAATCACTGACAAAGTTATATTTGAATCTCATTTTTATGGTGTAAATATGAGATGCCTTGAACTTTACAAAAATGATTTTTAAAAAACATCTCTTCTCAAATGCTTCAATTATAGAATGTAATTCTACTATCAAGGTCTATGCCCAGTGCCTAGCCACGTGAAGATAAATGGGTTATATCGTCAACATTGTTTCTGTTTGTCCACGTTGGTCATTTCACGTTTACCGTGTTTTTGCAATGCTCGCTAGTACTTCAGGTGTAAAACCATGATAAGTAAGTAACAAAAAGTAAAGTGCCACCGTCACGACAAGTGGCGAATAGGTAATATGGTGTTAGTGACCATAAATTTTACAGAACTTCAGCACATGATTTTTGGGGTAATATGGTCGGTATTACGCCCGTGCCACTTTACTTTCCCAGAAAAAAAAAATCCGGGACACATTTAAGGCTGGGTGAATCCGGAAGCCGTCGGTTGGGATCGAACCCTACCTCTTGTCCTCTGTAGTCCAGTTCACTAACCACTGAGCTAGCGGCTCCCAAAACCATGATAAGATACAATCTAATTCATGAAGTGTTCTGATACCTTTTTCGTTAACATTCTTTAAGAGTTCAAAAGCGCAACTCTAGCACTACTTTCTTGTTGAATATTAATTACGGTAGATATCTACATTACTTCTCTTTCTTGAATTGAAATGATCTTCAATTGAAGGCATTGAGTGCGGTCATATATTGAGCTATTTGCGGTTCATCACCATTACTCTCCGAATATGTCCATAGGTACTCAGATGGCCCCTCAGCAAGTCTTGCAGTGTCCAGCGACTGACGACTCCAGTTCTGTGTTGGTTGTAATATATGAAGTCCTCAAGTATTCTATTGCTTGTACGAAAGTCAGAACTCCTGAAAAAAATTAGGGGTACAATTTTGCATTCGACACTTGCTCTTGGATAATGAGAAATGGAGCTCTTCACAACAATTCAGGAATAGACTGATCATCAACATCAAGTACCGAGCCTGCTGGCGTAGGTGATCATGTCTCTCCACTACTTTCTATCACAACTGTTATTTATCATTTCTGTTGTTGACCTTCTGCCAAGCCATTCTCTTAAGCTGTCTGGTATCTTTTCTCATTGCTTCCCTCTATCTCTTCGTCCCTCAATTTTCCCAGTTGTTACAATATATTCCAGCTGTTCTCTTCTCATTAAATGGCCAACAAATGATGATTGTTTCTTCCTAATATTGGGAATTAGGAAGCAGATAGTGTGTGGAATAGATTGATAAAATAAGATAAAATACGATAAGATAAGACAAGATAAAATAAACTAAAATAGCACAAGCAAAGTAGAGCAAAATTAAGATAGGAGAAGCCACTTGATGAATGTGCACTGCGGAAACGTTGACACCACTTAAGGTGTAATTTAGTTCCGGCCGGAACTACTATTTCTTGAGGTTGTAAAAAGCTGGAGCCAGTTGTGGCACGAGGCAACAGGATCGGCGGTAAAAGACCACCAATAGGTTTGTTAACAAGAGTTACAGCACGCACCTACACTGCCATCTTTTGAACGGAAGTGAACAACTTTGTTGTCTCCCCACTGAAGTCTAGTTAGGTGAGTAATCATTTATAAACATACACTGACGTCATAAAACAAACTCTCTTATTTGCATATGAAATACAAAACTGGTGTATATAAGAACACCGTGGTAGATAACTCGCGTAGGTCCATTTTTTTTTCCTGTAACTGTGCATAATTTTAATACTGTAAACACGCATAATTTTGAAAATATATAATATATATATATATGTAAATGTAGATTCATATAAAATAAAGTCATACATATTTTAAGTATTTTTAAAGTAACAAATCCTCAGCATAAAGCTCATGACGCCACCTTCTTCTTCGAAAGAAAAGAACATTTCTAAATAACAATGACATTATCTTGTCTGAAAAAAATACCTATGTACTGGGGAATGAATACAGGGCAAATAGAAAAAGTAGAAACAGTTGAGGACAAGTGAGAAAAGATAATCATCATCATCAAGTACCGTGCCTGCTGGCGTAGGTGATCATGTCTCTCCACAACTTTCGATCTCGACAGTTATTTATCATTTCTGTTGTTGACCTTCTGCCAAGCCATTCTCTTAAGCTGTCTGGTATTTTTTCTCTTCGCTTCCCTCTATCTCTTTGTCCCTCAATTTTTCCAGTTGTTAAAATATATTTCAGTTGTTCTCTTCTCATTACATGGCCAAAAAATGATGATTGTTTAGATAATAGAAAATATAATCTATCTATTGTCCTTTCGAGCCGAAGACGGCACATAGGGCAGAACCACAATCTCAAAAACAGAAACCTTGCGTGCCAAAATGGCACATATTGCAGAGATCACTGCTCTAAAATCTATGGCGCTGTTTCCATAACAATACTTTTTACAATGACAGCTTGTCAAGCCATCGATCAACCTCCTTAGTCGCCTCTTACGACATGCCTGGAAGGTCACAGTGTCACTATTCTTTACCTCCCTCATAATGAGGCCCCGGTAACACACGGGATGAAAATATAATAGAAAACTTATAATTTTAAGTGGTAGGAAGTCAGCTGTTTTGTTCATTAGCAAATGGAAATATAAAAAAAAAAAAGTGTCAGAACGGCACGATCATTTAGAATATATTGTTTTCAAGAATTTTCTGCTGTTAAGTTTTTTTTTAAATTCACAGTTGCTACTAAAATTATTGCAGAAACCTTGAAAAAAATGTAAGAATCAAAATTACAAGCACAAAAACGAAGATCTGGATTTCCAAATCAGGTATATTATCCACAGTTAAGGAACGTGCGAGCTGGAAAACAACTAAAGGAATAAACTATAAATTAGGTTAAAATGAAAACAAATGCCTCGGGAAATTACTTCGCATATTGTGGAATATATTAAAAACGAGTTCAAAAATAAGAGAATGGTTAAAATATCCAAGAATATCTACAATCAAGAGACAAAGGAGGTCATATGTTGGCCATGTGATGAGAAGAGATAACAAGAGAACATCAAAGCCATCACTCAAATGGGAACAAGAAAGTAAAACAAGAAACGCCGACCCAGAGAAATGGTAAAAAGAACACTGATGCAAAAAGCAATAACATCAGGCATTAGGTCCCTTGCCGAGTTAGAAAGGCTTGCCCAGATAAAAAGCTGATATTTTGTCAAATCTGACACCTAATAACAACAATCGTTTGGACATTGAGAGTCGTGATTTCTGCTCTATATGACGTTTTCAGCTCGAAAGGACGCCACTTAGACAGACAGACAAGCAGGCAGACAGACATATAGATAGATAGATAGATAGATAGATAGATAGATAGATGGATAGATAGATAGATAGATAGATAGATAGATAGATAGATAGATAGATAGATAGATAGATAGATAGATAGATAGATAGATAGATAGATAGATAGATAGATAGATAGATAGATAGATAGATAGATAGATAGATATAATGATTGATTGATAAATAAATAAATACATAAATAGATAACTAGATAACTAGATAACTAGATAACTAGATAGAGGGACTAAAAACAACGTTACTATTAGTATGGAAGCTTTACAAATATAAGTGTGTAAGAAAAACTATTTTTCTCCAGTTTTTTTTCGCTCATGAAAGAAAGAGAAAAATAATGACGTTAACAAAATATTCGTTTAGTTGATAAGTTTCTCTCTCTCTCACTGCGATCAGGACTCAATCAGAGTAGGATTCCAGACTCTCACATGAAGACAGCTGTTAGGTTAAGTGTGTTGATCGCCCACACAGACAGAACATCACAATTAGTCTGCCAGATCCACTCTGATTGAACACCCGTTAAAACGTTACACTGTGTTCTGCGCCAGTGGCCCAGTGCATCCGATTTCAGCCAGCATTTTATTCAGGTTTGCATTCCTTAGCCTTTGATTGTCCCCAATCTTCCTGCAAGGCAGCAGATGATCTTTTCTGTAGGGGGATTCTGCCCTTAGATGGTCTGCCCTCCCAGGTTTACGAGCACCATCTGCCCGAGTCACTAGAGGTGACTAACACAGACATGCACACACAAAGATATGAGATGTGACCAAAATAGACATGCACACAGCGATACGAGGCATGACTAACACTAACACACATCAAGATATATGACACACGACTAACATAAACATGCACATAAAGCTATGAGATATGACTGACATAGACATGCACACAAAGATATGAGATATGACCAACATAGACATGCACACACAAAGATATGAGATGTGACTAACACAGACATGCACACACAGGGATATGAGATGTGATATACACAGACATGCACACACAAAGATATGAGATATGACCAACATAAACATGCGCACAAAGATATGAGATATCACTAACCCAAACATGCACACACAAAGATATGACACATGACGAACACAGATACATACTAAGATATGACTAAAGACATACACACATAAAGTTGATAAGTTTGAAGCTTTCCGTCATTTTGTGAAAAATTGTCAGATTTTCTTGCGCTCAAATCGAAAGCCTACAAGATAAGATGTAATAATAGGGCAATCAAAGAATCAGTATTATGGTGGCAGTGCACTGATTTGATGATGAGGATAACGTAGGTTTGATAGCAGTTTAACTCCCTACAGTTGACCCAGCTGAAAGAATTGTGTACCTGACTCATTGAGAGACAGTGAGTAAGACCACTGTCCTTCTTTCCCCACATCCCTCACTCTAAATGTTAATTAGTATCGTGAACTTTAATACTTCACTCACATAGGGCATTAACATACGTCACAGGGCAGCCTAGGGAGCCGCGAAAGCTCAGTAGTTAGTGAACTGGACTACAAAGGACAAGAGGCAGGGTTCGATCCCAACCGACGGCTTCCGGGTTCACCTAGCTTTAATGGGTACCGGAATTTATTCCTGGGAAAGTAAAGCAGCATGGGCGTAATACCGACCACATTAACCCAAAAATCATGTGCCGAAGGTCTGTAAAATATATATGGTCACTAACACCGTATCCCCTATACGTCACTTGGCGTGACTGGGGTACTTTACATTTTTTTACAGGCCAGCCTAATGCAAGATGTGTATATCATTATCAGCTTTACCAGTTTTACTCATACCTCAGGTCAAGGTGAGCATGAGCGTAAGAGGAACATTCTGTGTCAAAATAACCTGTAATTACACGTTTTTTTTGTCGAGCTCTGTTAGAAATAATAACACGTAGACACAGCTATAACTCTAAAGCAGATGGGTGATGACATATCGTTCTTTATATTCAAATATATAGAGAGGAGCGTGACTGTACCACACGCATTACGAACGATGTACGGGGTAGCTTAACAAAAGAGATGTAATCTTTATGTGGCGCTTTTACAGGAAATTTGACGAGCAGTCCTCGAGGTTTGGTAATTATGTTAACAGCAAGATCGTGTGTGGACTTTACAGGGGAGACGAGGCTGGTCTCAGAGGGGCAAAATTAGCGTCTTGTAGATTCGTGAATCATAAATGACGTGAATTCGTTTCTGAACAAAACCAAACATGGTATACATGATAAGCAGAAAGCAACAAGAGCGCTGATCATTGGGGCACACTTTATCCAGTGATGGAAAATGTACAACTGACATGAACAAAAGAATAGGTATGGCAAAATTTAATTTTAATGCCATGAAAAATATACTAACATCAAAACAAATAACACCAGGGCTAAAACTAAGAATAGCAAAATGTTACATATTCTCAATATTCCTGTATGGTGCAGAAACATGGACATTAGACAAGAAAACAGAACTGAAAATTGAAGCCTTTGAATGTGGATTTATATAAGAATAGGATGGAAAGCAAAGAAAACCAACGATGAAATTTTAAAACAACTAAAAATGAAAAGATAACTACTAAACACAATTAGAACAAGACAAATGAGATTTTTGGGGCATGTTAAAAGACACAACAGCCTAATGAAAGTAATAATGGAAGGGAAGATACAAGGTAAAAGAGGTAGAGGCAGACCAAGACTAAGATGGACAAGTAACATTAAAAGACGGACAAGTCAACCTATGACAATCTGCATCATCAAATCAAGCGACAGAGTGGAATGGCGTCCCTGGTAGCCAACCTTCGATGCGGAGACGGCACTCAATGATGATGATTATGAACAAGAGCGCTGTACAGTATCGTGGGTGAGTTGTTGACATACTATTAGCGATACAGGTAACCATACTTTGTTTAAGTGAACAGTTAAGATAATTAAACAGCTACCTGCACGTTCCACCCGCCCCCTCTCTCCTGCCCTTATATACACAGATTTCTACCTTGGGATTGTCACAATCGGTTCCCATGTGTCATTGTATGTGGTTTAAGGGCGAACACAGCAGTTGTGTCAGAATAATTCTATTCTAGAAAGGCAGTCTCGTCTACATCTAGAACAGATATAAATGGATGATGAGGCTGACTTTGGTGCTTTTTCTGCATCTTCGTTTTTGCGTCTTTGTGTTTCATGCCATGTTTGTTGTATATATGTGTGTATATGTGTGTGAATGTATGTATATATGCATGCATGTATATGTGTGTATTCTTCTACCTTTCAACGCTATATGAGCATAGCTCTTGAACAAACACTTTGCTAGACTATCTGTTTGATGTTATTCTTTAAAGATCGGGATGCCTGTCTTTCCCATCTTCTTCATCTATGCTTTTATCTGTCTCTCTTGCTATATACATATATATATACATATCTTGATGTAAAACTTTACATACAACATTAGATAGTCTCATATACACAAGTGTCAATTGGCCAAACAAGCGTTTAGACTTTTAGCTTTAGCATCTTTATATCTCTTCTCTTCTTCTCCTATTTCCTCTATTTTACTGTTGTCCTTTTGGATATCCAGCGAGATACAGTAATCTAAATTTCGTTATTCTAGAAAAGTCATTTGTCCAGTCATGCTTTTGTCATGTTCCCTTGTAAAAAAGTAAAGTACACCCGTCACGCCAAGTGGCGTATAGGGAATATGGTGTTAGTGAGCATAAATTTTACAGACCTTCGGCACATGATTTTTGGGGTAATGTGGTCGGAAAGCTCCACAACTTTCGATCTCGGCAGCTATTTATCATTTCTGTTGTTGGCCTTCTGCCAAGCCATTCTCTTAAGCTGTCTGTTATTTTTTCTCTTTGCTTCCCTCTATCTCTTCGTCCCTCAATTTTTCCAGTTGTAACAATATATTTCAGTTGTTCTCTTCTCATTACATGGCCAAAAAATGACGATTGTTTCTTCCTAATATTGGAAATTAGCTCTTTTTTTGCTTTGACCTCTCTCAGAACATCTTCATTACTCTTGTTAGCTGTCCATGGTACTCTCAACATTTTTCTGTAAAACCACATTTCTACAGACTCCAGTGATTTTCTTGTCTGTTGTCCTATTGTCCATTATTCCCTGTAGCACATGATGTCCCCTACTGAACGAGGGTTTTCCTTTGGAATCCTCCTTAACGTTGTTGTTGTCCTTTCTATTGTTGTGGCGATTCATGATTGTACAAAGAAGTTAGACGGTGGTTTTCTGTTGCCTTCCGTCGGTTTGTTTACGGTTGGCTCCGCTAGCCTTTGACTAAAAAGTCTCACCCACAAGGCAGTGGGGTTGTTTTACTTCGGGGTACCCTCCCTTAACCTTTTACTCTACCGAGCTTACCTGCAAGGCAGCAGGGCAGCCACAGGTTGTACTGTTTACTGCATACAGTATTGTATAATATTGTATATAAATTATTTATATTATATTTTTATTGATTAGCAAAGCTGCTCTAACAGCATTTGTGTTTTTGTGATAATCAAGAAAGTTGTTAAGCATTTTTTTTCATTCAGTTGTTGATGAAGAGATTGTTTAATGTTAACGATTACGGCAGATTAGTCGCTAAATAAAAGATGTATTCTTCTGTCGCTGGAGTAGGCGATTGTGACCCATCGTATTTTACTGCTACCAGCGTTGTTTCCTGTCAGTTTAAATGTTGATCTCTTTCTCTCAGGCTGTTAAATAAACATAACATGGTATGGAGCGGCTAAAATAATAGAAAGATAAGACAAACTACAATGTTTCGGTAAAACCCTTCATCAGATATAATATGTTCTTTTCAGCTTACACTCGCGACCACGCATATTTAATACATTTTTATATTTATGCTTATCTCCACAGACTTTTAACTTGTCCAGTGTTGTCTGCCAATGCCTTCCTCTGTCTCTCCTTTGTCTTATCTTGCCCGTTGTCACAATGTTTTCGAGTTTCCTTATTCCCAGGATATGAAAATCATTACAGTGGATCTTGTTTATATAAAAAAAATTTTTTATTAAAGCTCTAGACAAGATCACTTTCTGAGTTTCCATTTTTCTCCTTGCCATCCGGTGTTCCCTCTAAGTGACTGCGGAGGTATTCCATCTTCACGTAAACTGATGACATATAAGATGTAAATCGATAGTATTTTCTTTACGACGTTGTAATAGATCAATTGTTAGTTTCTTCACAACTTTGTTTTATTTGACATTTTTCACTTTGTTTACCAAGACAGATAGCTTGGTGTCATGGCATGGAAAACAGTCAATAACAGAATCGATACGATGCACGATGGATAGAAGGTTATGGAAGGACGTGATCGTCTACGCCAACCGGTATGGCACATGATGATCACTTTGAAAGAACTTAAAAGACGAATTGTCAAAGGCGTTGCTTGCCTTCACTAGTTCACCTCCAAAACCCATCTATCAATACTGATATTACATAACAATCACATATTCATAATGCACAAAACAGTGGACACTTGTATGTTATGGTTAAAGAAGCTGTATGATATTGATATGAAATCAATAATCTACAATGTAAGCCGCTGATATGGTTGAGAAAAGCGCTGCTTGGTTCGACTAGTCGAGAGAGTAACAGAAAGGATGTCGTAAGAGAGAGACAGGCATTGAGTCATTTCTAAACTACATACAGAGACAACACATGAAACGGTTTTCTCATCTGGATAGAATGTAAGACATTC
Organism: Megaustenia siamemsis; assembly: GCA_032433765.1. NCBI lineage: Eukaryota > Metazoa > Mollusca > Gastropoda > Stylommatophora > Ariophantidae > Megaustenia > Megaustenia siamemsis. Next base: position 99,837,365 of record JAVIAB010000073.1, read on the forward strand.
TTCACCACACAAAACACATATTAAAAGAGCAGATGAAAGAAAAGCCAGTAGTTGACCTAGAGTATGATGGACAGACAACATTCAAGAAACGCTACAACAACATCACTTGGCAATGACTGAGGCTGGCAGAAGGGCAACTTTGGATATGCCTCGACACCTGAAGAAGTACAAGAAGGAGTGGAGAGCTAGAAGTAGAGAAAGAGAGATAGAGAGAGATGGAGATAGAGATAGAGAGAGATTGAGAGAGATAGAGAGAGATAGAGAGAGATAGAGATAGAGATAGAGAGAGATAGAGTGAGATATAGAGAGATAGAGAGAGATAGAGTGAGATAGAGAGAGATAGAGAGAGAAAGAGATATAGAGAGATATAGAGAGATATAGAGAGATAGAGAGAGATAGAGAGAGATAGATAGAGATAGAGATAGAGTGAGATAGAGAGAGAGGTAGAGAGAGAGAGAGAGAGAGAGAGTGAAGTCGGCGCACGCACTTCCGCTTGCACAAACTTAAACAATGAAGAAAAACATATCTTATATACATATTGCATTATAAAAAAAAGTAAAGAGCCCCCGTCACGCCAAGTGGCGTATAGGGAATATGGTGTTAGTGACCCTATATTTTACAGACCTTCAGCACATGATTTTTGGGGTAATGTGGTCGGTATTACGCCCGTGCCGCTTTATTTTCCCAGAAAAAAATCCGGTACCCATTTAAGGCTGGGTGAACCCGGAAGCGGTCGGTTGGGATCGAACCCTACCTCTTGTCCTTTTAGTTCACTAACCACTGGACTATCGCGGCTCCCTCTATTACATTATACATAAGTTAAATTTAAAAATTAATTTTTAATTCAAATTATACTTTTTTAAATCTATTAAATTAAAATTAAAATTTACCAAACGTTTAAATTCATCTGCCGCACAAATAAGAGCCAATGAAGCACTCTAGAAACATATTACACTAAACGTATTTTTCTCTTTAACTGATCGCATGTTTTCGTAAATCTTTTACTACTGTCACGGCACTTGATCATTTCATGCACCGGGTTATATCAATTACCATTCTTCTGATTTGTTGCCAGACAATACCACTGATTTGTTGCCAGACAATACCACTGATTTGTTGCCAGACAATACCAACAATAAAAAAAAAAAAACCGTAAAAATATCCTCACCTACACATAACCCGACACCCACATCTCTGTATGGGTCCCTGGTATGAGTTACCCCACAGCATGTCGTTAAAGTCAACAAAATTAGGCGCTGATTCGGTTGTATGCCTCCTCTGATAAACAAACTGTCTGCTGATATCGATTGTGACGAAAGGTGTAGATATCACATCGCTGCTATAAACTGTAGCTTAATGTACATAACATTCTTTTAAGGACGAACACGTAGTAGAGGAAAGAAGGTAATAGGTGGGGTTATTTTAGAGGGACGAAAGAGATCAGCTAGAAAACAGCTCATTCCGAGAGACGGGGGTAAAGGCTTCAAAATGTAGAGAATTGTAAAGCTGCCATAAAGCTTATGATAATAATGATAATTTAAAAAATGAAAAAGTGGTACGGTAACAGCTTTACGTAGGGGAGAAACAAAACAAAAGTGGAAGAAAGTTTCGCACAGAAAGACCTTCAGCTGGAACAACAAACAACAACACAAATATATATATATATATATATATATATATGTATGTGAGTGTGTATTTGTTTCCGGTTGTTTCCAAAATGGAGGAATTATTTTTCTCCGGCTTGGTATAGAACCGTTGATCAGAGGTTTAATTTAACAAGCCGATATCGTAAAAACGATTTTGTTAATGAAACAACCGAATAGCAAAGCAAGCCCTCATGTAGGAAACAACAGGTAAGAGGAAAAGGGGAAGACCCAGAGAGACACTGAGAAGAACATTGATGAGAGAGGCAAGAGCAGCAGGAATCGGCTCCCTCAATGAGATAGAGCTGCTTACACAGAACAGAAACAAATGGCGAGATTTGATTAAAAAAATCTTTAAAATAATTGAAAACTGCTAGAATAGGAATTCAGATACGAGAAGGAGTATCTTCTTCTACACCCTATGGGCCGGCTACGGCTCTAAAGGTCAATAGATAGATATATGTGCCTATGCAGACAACTATACACGCATATATATGTGCGGGTGTGTATAAGAGTAAGAACTATGTAGCAGGGATCATCCCATACACATAGGTTAGTTTGTGCACTTTTTCGGTATGTACACCATAGTTGCAGATATACACATATTTATATGTTGGCTCGGGTACGCCAACATTATTTTCCACGTGGATTTACCTATTGGGAATAAACATATGTTAACGCTTCCGACCATAGTAGAGCCTGAGTTATTGTACTCCCCTCCATATATTTTTAGAACCCTTCCCCGTTTACTGCATTTCACACCTGTGTCCCGCCCTGTCCGCCGGCCAGTATTAATTTCAGTCAAGTCGATGCCTGACCAACCTTCGGCTCACAGGGAAGTGACTTTATTTTCCTTTTTCTTTTGAGAGTCTAACATATTTCCGCCATGTAGTTAGATTTATCTCTGTGTGTGTATACATATATATATATATATATATATATATATATATATATATATATACATAATTGTATTGTTGTTTGCTATTCCAGCTGAAGGCCTTTTTGGTCGAAACGTCGTTACACTTTTGTTTTCTTTCTCACAAACGTAAAACTGTTACCATACCACTTTTTTCTTCTTTTTCAAAATTTTCATCACTTTCAGAGCCCTATGATATTGTGAAAAGAAAGAAAGAAAGAAAAGAGAAAACGAGAGAGAAAAAATAAAGAAAGAGAAGAGAGAGAGAGAGAAAGAGAGAGAGAGAGAGAGAGAAAGAGAAGAAAGAAAGAATAACATAAAGAAAAGATAAAACAAGAGAGAAACAAATAAAAGAGAGAAAGAAAGAAAAGAATGAGAGAAAAAAGAAAAGAAAACAAAACAAATAAAGAACCTAATAGTGCCCCAGAAAGTGAAGATTGTGTTATTGCCCATATGTGTGTTATCAATGTGTTTTAGTTACGTGGTCAGCATTACGTAAGTGCTTCATTATTTTCAAGAAGTGAAGGAAAATAATTCATTTAAAGCTTTGTAAACCTAGAGGTCGTCGTTTGAACTTTGACCTCCTAGGCAGTCCATCAACCACTAACTTCACCGCAGCTCGAACAAAATGAAAATGTTAAACTCTACGGTTCTGAATACTTTTCTTCGATTAAAATAGGTCAGGGGATCATAGGAAAAAATAATAATTAAAAAAAAAAAAACACGAAAAAGTGGTATGGTAACTGCTTTAAGTAGGGGAGAAACAAAACAAAAGTGGAACGACGTTTCGCCCAAAAAGGCCTTCAGGTGAAACAACAAACAACACAAATATGTAGGGAGGTCAAAAAGTAATGCACACCAATTTTTTTCTCGGAAACTATTCGGGCAAAATGTGTGAAATTTTCACAGATTGTACCCGAACATCCCCTTGACACTACCTATTTGTCAACATAATCTCCGTCCAAGCGTATTGCCTTACGCCAACGCGAAACTAGGTCATGAATGCCTCGTTTGTACCAAGTTTTGTCCTGCTCGCGTAGCCATTTTTTAACTGCACGGATCACACCCTCATTATTGTCAAAGTGTGTCCCACGCAGGGATTTTTTGAGTGGTCCAAACAGATGGAAATCTGAGGGAGCCAGATCAGGGCTGTAAGGAGGATGGGGCAGTACAGTCCAACCAAATTTGTTGATTGCTTCCCGTGTTACCAGACTTGTGTGAGGGCGTGCATTGTCATGTTGAAGCAACAAATCTGCAGATGGCTTATTAGGCCGAACTCTGTGGAACCGATTTTTGAGTTTTGTCAGTGTATTGATGTAAGCTGTCGAGTTGATTGTCTCACCTCTTGTCATTACATCAACAAGAATCACACCATCAATGTCCCAGAAGACAGTGATCCTTTCCGGCTGATGGAGATGTTTTGAATTTTTTTCTTTTTGGTGACTGCGGATGATGCCATTCCATTGACTGCATTTTTGTTTCAGGCTCATAATAATGTGCCCACGTTTCGTCACCGGTAACAATTTTTGACAAAAACATTTCTCCTTCAACACCGAAACGCTCCAACAATTCAGAACAGAATGTTTTCCTTTGAACTCTGTGATCATTTGTTAGGCACCGAGGAACCCATCGAGCGCAAATTTTTGAATATCCGAGAGTTTTAAAAATTGCGATTGCACTTCCCTTGCTGACTGTAAGCTGCAATGCCAATTGCTGACTAGTGATACGCCTATCCTTACGAATAATGGCATCAGCCCGGTTTAACATGTCTGTGCTGGTAGCCGAGGCAACACGTCCAGAACGCGGTAAATCATGCAGCTCCACTCGTACACTTTCTGCAGCTTTAATTCTCTGAACCCAGCGACTAACTGTGCTCCTATCGACTGCAGAACATTTGTACACTGCACACAGTCGTTTATGAATGTTTGCCACAGTTTCTTTTTCCGCAACCAGAAATTCTATGACAATTCGCTGTTTGTAACGGACATTGTTGACAAGCTCCATTTTAACGGTTCATAGATTGCGTAATATTTATCAAAATGCTGTGCAATTTGGTACACATAATTGGAACATGTCATATTCCAAGTGTGCAAAATTTCATATTCCTATCTTTATTATTAGCCGAGAAAAAATTGGTGTGCATTACTTTTTGACCTCCCTTTAGTATATATATATATGCAAACAAATATACATGCATCTTCCTCCTATGATTCCCTGAACTATCGCCTCGGAAGTTTCCCTCTATAATAATATTCATGTATTATTTGTCTCCTGGAAACTAAAATGGCTCATTTTGCTGGAAGTCTATAAACATTTTCATATGAAACCTTAATACTGCGGCTGCGCAATAATTGTTGTTGTCATTACCAGGTTACCAGCACTCTTTCGGTGCCAGTGAAATGAAAACTTTCCAGTGGCAACTGCAATACGCATAACACGAGGACAAGGTGAGTAGTTAATACTCACTCATAGCACACTTTTTGCGTGCCGTATAAAAGGGGAAAAAGTGACACTGGAAAATGATTTCTAGCTTTTCCTTCATTGTTTAAAAGCGAACGACTCAATACGTGCCTTCCTTGAAAATTCGACAACGAAAGCTTTAAAGTGTACACGTGTTGTCGTTGGGCATGTTTCTCGTGAGGGGATATCATTCACACATCACAAGCTAAAAATGTTGGTCTATTATGATAAAGCAGGCCTTGTTATCTTGACTCTGCATTACTGTTTTCTGGGTTTTATGAAAACGTAATAATAGCCATGGTAAAAACCGTGTTTATTTTACTTGATTGTTTAAATATGGGTTTTCATTAAAAGAAAACTGTTTAAGAGAAGTGATTCTCACACAATGGTTTGAGTTACAGGTAGGCAGGGGGGGGGGGATGAAAAGGGGTGGGGTGCTGGGTGGTCTAGAGGTGAGACGTCACCCTCTGGATTGAGGGACACAGGTTCGAGTTCCTTCACAGGCGAAAAGGGAATGTCTCACTTCGACTCCCTTGTTTATTTTTTCCCTGGTTTTATCCTCCCTGGTCTCTAGATAATGGGATCCGGTGTCTAGCCTTCCCGGAAAGCGGGTAAAAAGAGAAGGAACCACGTGTGCTCATGCTCGTTATGAACCCTTTGTTAAAAGTAAAAAAGAGAAGGCTAAAAATGGTGCACAATTGTTGAGCAATGCTATCCATGCCAAAGACGGATGTGTGGGGTCGAAAGGAGCAAATATCTCGGCTTTGTTGTAAACTAGCGACACAATACATTCACGTCCACTTAAAAGGTGGCCGTTAATATAAATAAGTCATTAGAATAGTTATACAGAATGTCACGGGCCACCTCAATACCCTGAGATTGGCCGTAGTGCATCACTAACATTTTCTGGGTCATACCTTTCTGGGACTTGCATCCATGAACTGGATTATTTACCTCCAATCTTCTTATGTTTTCCTAGCAATACATTTTGCTCTCATTCACTTGCCTGCTAACTCTGACCCAGGGGGAGCGATTACCTGATATACTAAATAATTCACGCTTTTAATATCGTTTTCAACATTTTGTATTTGTTGCTTCCGATTTTGTTTCTATGAATCACTTTAGCTTGATAATTATAGTAACATTTTACAATAATGAAACGCATTTAACATTAGAAGATAACAGATATAAATCGGTGAGACCCCACGACATAATTGCGTTGCTCATTCGGTTGCCAGCCAGGTCACTGGTAGACTGAGACAATTAGCCATAAGAAAAGTATCTCGATAAAACGGTGCTGACAACTATTACTGAAAAACAGCGTGACGCCAACCATCTGTGAAGACGTGAAAGTCCGCATATAGCTCGTTGTTTGATACTGATGCTTTAGTTGATTTGCTTATTTGTTTTTCTAGGAAGATACAATATACAAGCTTCTTCTATTCATCATCATCATCAAGTACCGGGCCTGCTGGCGTAGGTGATCATGTCTCTCCACAACTTTCCATCTAGACAGTTATTTATCATTTCTGTTGTTGACCTCCTGCCAAGCCATTCTCTTAAGCTGTCTTGTATCTTTTCTCTTTGCTTCCCTCTATCTATCCGTCCCTCAATTTTCCGTTCTTACAATATATCCCAGCTGTTCTCTTCTCATTACATGGCCACAAAATGATGATTATTTCTTCTTCTATTATGCATTAAAATTGATCAGTGAAAGCTTATGTTACACTTAAGAAAAAACGTTTGTGGTTAAAAATGGAATATTACATTCACCGAACTTGTTATTCTAATAAAATGTCATTCGTACATAAATATTTACATGACTATAAAATTGATGTTTTGTGTGTGGTGTTGCAAATTGAGACCACTTCTATGAAATATCAACTTTAAGAATGTGTGGTATGTATGTAGGTGGTATTCATGTGGCATATATGCTCACGACAACTCCATCCATAAATACAAAATGTGCATGTTCAGAACTAAGATTCCACTTTGAGTTGAAAACAAACAGCTGTGAGCTATTGATGGTTTGTCGTATCTGTGGCAACAGACACCACAAGTGCCATTACATTTGTGACGTATGTAGAATATGGTGCTAGTATCATTATTTTTCAATGGCAATAAGCATACTTATGAGTTATGTGGTTAGTATCATACCAAACCGCAATATTTTATCATAGAAAATATCTAGTGCTCACTTACACTAATTTACAGAGCCTGGACAAAGATTGAAGACATATCGGTCTAAAGAAAAAAAAAACTGCAGATGGCAACGCAAACTTGATTATCTTGAATAAAAAACAAAAAAAAAGTAAAGTAACCCCGTCACGTCAAGTGGCGTACAGAGAATATGGTGTTAGTGACCATAAATTTTACAGACCTTCAGCACATGATTTTTGGGGTAATGTGGTCGGTATTACGCCCGTGCCACTTTACTTTCCCAGAAAAAAATCCGGTACCCATTAAAGTCTGGGTGAACCGGAAGCCGTCGGTTCGGATCGAACCCTACCTCTTGTCTTTTGTAGTCCAGTTCACTAACCACTGAGCTATCACAGCTTCCATTATCTTGATTACCTACATACTAATTCTACTTAAATGTTGGAATTAATAAATTCCTGATAACTTGGTAGCACATTAGTGATATACGAAAGTAACAAATGCTAAGCGGTGTACGGCTCCCTAGACTTGCAGGAGTTACGTGTTAGCGAGCCTTGGGAAATGTTTGATATGCTGCCAAATTTAAACTCATTCTACAAAACAACGGATATTGGGTCGTCACCAACAGTCTCTACTTCCAGATGTGCAGGAGAATAATCGACACATAGGTCCGGTTTGTTGACGACATTTGTTATATTGCAACACACATTTCTGACGTCGATTCCAGGGAACGAAGATCAAAGGTAGGAATAACGTTCATTTTGTTAGTGACGTCTTTGTCTACCGAATCTTCTTCTTCAGCGATTTGGCTCAATCAGACTAGGATTCCAGACTCTCTTATGAAGGCAGCTGTCTGTTTTAGTGATTCGCTTGCCCCATGTAGTTTCTCTTCCAGGGAGGTGGATGTGGACCACATTGCTCTTCTCAGGTCTGTGTACTAGGGCAATCCTGTAGAACATGTTTTGTTATCATGTTGTCCAGTGTACAGTGGCTTTGGTTGGTACTTCCTATTTTGAGTTTGGTGAACATGTGGTTTCTAGTTTGGTTGTCTACCGAACCATAGACGATTCAACACGTATCAATCTTCTGTCCTTCAACATTAAACAAAACGTTGATGTTGATATTAATTCCACATTGACAAGAAGCGTCATAGAGATACCACACACTATCATTTATGTATTCTTAGTAAAACTCTCAAAAATGGTGAAGCATTAACAAGCACAGTTACGTTCTGACTGCAGAGCGAACACACATCAGAGTTTTTAAATTGGTTACATGACAAAATAGCAAAATTTTATATCTTCTCAACATTCCTGTATGGTGCAGAAACATGGACATTAGTCAATAAAACAAAAAAGAAAATTGAAGCCTTTGAAATGTGGATTTATAGAAGAATAGAAAGAATAGAATGGAAAGAAAAGAAAACAAATGGTGAAGTCTTAAAACAACTAAAAATGAAAAGAGAACTCATCATCATCATCATGTGCCGTACCGGTTGGCGTTGGCGATCATGTCCTTCCACAATCTTCTATCCACAGTGCATCGTATAAGTTCTGTTGTTCACTGTTTTCCATGCAATGACACCAAGCTATCCAGTATTTTCTCTCTTTGTCGTCCGCGATCTCTCTTTCCTTTTATTTTGCCAGTTGTAACCAAGTATTTCAACTTTCCTCTTCTCATGATGTGCCAAAAAATGTTGATTGCTTCTTTCTGATGCTTTTTAAGAGCTCCCTTTTGTGCTGGCCTCTTTGAGAACTTTCTCATTGGTCTTTTTATCTGTCCAGGGAAATTTCAACATTCTTCTGAGAAATCCCATCTCTGTGGCCTCTAATCGTCGTTTCATTTGTTTGTCTATTATCCATGATTCGCTTCCATAGGTCAGAATTGGTTCTATACATCGATGAACTCTCTTTCTCATCTCTATTGACATAGATTTGTTGCATAAAATATTTTTTCATTTTCTGAAATGCTATTTTGGCCTGAGCTATTCTGCTTTTTATTTCCGTGTTGCATCTTCCATCTGATGTTATCATTGTGGCCAAGTATTTCAAACGTTGCACTTGTTTCAGATTTGTCTTGTTTATTTTTATGCTGCATCACGGTGATGATTGTTTCTTCGATATAACCATTTCTTCTGTTTTCTTACTATTCAGACTGAGACCTTTCTTGTTGCTTTCTTTTACTATTATATCTATCATTTCTTGTAGTTCATTCTCTGTCTCTGCTATTAAGACTGTGTCATCCGCATATCGTTAATTTTTTTATGTTGTGACCGTTGACTTCAATTCCTTTTTTGTCTACTATTGATCTCATAATATACTCGCTGTAAAGTGAAAACAAATCCGGCGTCAGAACACAGCTTTGTCTGACTCCTTGTTTTTAAAGAGAACTACTAAACACAATTCAAACAAAAGACAAAGGTGAAAGAGGCAGAGGCAGACCAAGACTAACATGGACGAGTAACATTAAAAGATGGACAATTCAGCCTTATACAACCTGCACCAATCAAGGCAAGAGAGAGAGCGGAATGGCGCTCCATGATAGACATCTTCAATGAGGAGACGACACTTAATGAATGGATGCAGAGCGAACACATATCAGAGTTTTTAATTGGTTACATGACACATGACTTGCATAAAGGAAAGGTTAAATGTGGACAAGTTAACTTTCTTTATGCCTGGGAGCCACAGAGTATCTAAGTACGTCACTGTCTCTAGTGCCATGATGTTTATCTTGGAGTTTGCAGACATGATGGGAACAACCAAACGCTGTAGAAATAAAATATGAATAAAACTACACACAGACATCGTTTGGGACTTCAATAATAAAAAAAAAAAAGCAACAGAATGATAGACGCTGGCACAGAAGTAATAAGACATGGGAGATCAAGCCCACCATGTGGTAGGCGTTTATGAGGAAAATGTGACATCACATGATGCTCTTATCGGAGTCAATAAACACGAGTCAGGATTTATATACAAGGATCAAACGAAAGGCGGAGAGGTATATTCACTATAAGCAATGAACAGTGGACGGCAATATGGGCAAAAAAATGGAGTGGATCTGAGGGCAAGTGTTTATAAATAGAGTTAGAAAAGGAAATGAGGGAAAACAGTTGTGGTGAATTGGGAAAAGAGGGAGATACAGTTAGAGAGAAAGGCAGAGATACTAAAAAGAATGAATGAGTGAGGGAGAGAGAGCGAGAGAGGAAGGGGGATAAAAAGAAGTGGATGTATAGGGTTGTGCTTGTAGAAAGGCAAGTTTGGACAATTGAAAACTAATTTTTCTGGATTTCTTACACATACACACACTTTCTCACTCTCTCTCTTTAATATAATACGTTTCATATATACAGGGCTTTTTTCTATATTAAAATGTTTATCAGAAATCCCACCCAATAAAACGAGAAATTCCTGATACCCCATGCCTCTGAAGCTCTGGTGTCCATACGTTTGTTGAATGGCTATTAAATTGATCAAAATATTATTATATTTGTATATTTATTTATTATGCGACTCGATGGTTTGCCAAAAAAGCTATAAAGAAACAAATTAATATAAATAATACTTTTAATAATATCCATATTTGGCTCAATACATGTGTCTCTTCAAGTGGTTGTTTCTTATTCTTGGAGTCTGTTTCTTAGATACCTGCCTTTCATCAACTATTTAAAATATTGTAAGGGTTGTCAAATACGCTGGAGAAAACCACATAGCGTGACGCAAATCAGTGCACTTACTGTCCTCATGTGTAGAGAAACTCTTGTCGACGTGAGACTAAGTTTATCTGGGAGGAGCCACTCTCACAATCATCATCATCATCGAGTGCCATCTTCGCAACGAAGGTTGGCTACCATGGAGCGCCATTCTGCTCTGTCTCTTGCTTTGATGGTGCAGGTTGTTATAGGCTGATTTGTCCTTTTGATGTTGCTCGTCCATGTTAGTCTTGGTCTGCTTCTGCCTCTTTTACCTTGTGTTTTCCCCTCCAGGATTACGTGTAGTAGTCTGTTGTGTCTTTTAACATGGCCCAAAAATCGTATTTGTCTTGTTTGAATTGTGTTTAGTAGTTCTCTTTTCATTTTTAGTTGTGTTTTAAAACGTTATCGTTTGTTTTTTTCCCTTCCATCCAATTCTACATTTTCTTCTATATATTCACATTTCAAAGGCTTCAATTCTCTGTTCTGTTTTCTTGTCTAATGTCCATGTTTCTGCACCATATAGGAATGTTGAGAAGACATAACATTTTGCTATTCTTAGTTTTAACCCTGGTGTTATTTGTTTTGATGTTAGTATGTTCTCTCTGTCTCTCTCTCTCACTGTCCTATCTTCTTCCCAGTTTTAGTTATTATAATATATTCCATTCTTTACTTTCTTATTACATAAGCTCCAAAAGTAATGATTTCTTTCACACGTAATTTCGATTGTTAAATGCGAGATGTATAACCAGTGAGCTATATAGACTTGGTATTTATATCAATCTCTGCATTTTTAAAGTTACTGGGCCTTAATGAAACTACCGATTTTGCATCGTAATCACTAATCTCAATGATAGTTGAAGAAACACACAATGTTGAACATTTTTACCATAAACAAACAAGAATAAATATTTGATTGCAGACGTTGAGTTTGTCTGTTATTGCACTTATATTATTAAAATCTCAGTTCTCTTTATGAGATAATCTATATTACTGTAGTTTAGTGTAATGGACGGATTATCCTCATTGCACGTTGGTCATGCCCATAAGTGCTGAGATCTCCTTCCCAGTTTGTCCTTCAGTGTGTCTAGACTGATGACTCCAGTATATCCCTCAGTGTGTGGAGACTGATGACTTCAGTTCTGTGTTGATTTGTTACTCGTCTGCGTTTTCTCGCGCGACACTTCTCCCTGGCTATATCATCTGGAATCAATTTGCCAAACATTGACAACACAATATATATGGCCCTTTTCGTCTTGTCAGACGGTCTAGTGGAGACTATTGTGTATTTTTTGAGGTTTTGTTTTTGTCGAACAGCTTCTCTCGTGGCTAATTCTACCAATGTTTGACTAACACACGCGGTTACATAATGAACAAGCCAGGCTAGCTGATCCACAAGGTTTTCCATCCTTTTTCGTGAGTCTTTTCTCTTCTAAGTTTTGCCTTAGCACAGTCTAAAATGATGTTATACCGTTCCTTATACAAGTTCTCCATGATGTGTGATTACTTTCCAGATGTTCCCAGTCATTTTCACATATAGAGAAGTCTTTCAGAGATGATTTACAGATATATCTCTATATCGTAATTTAGGTCTGCCGATTTGTCTTTTTCCGTGTATTAGTTCACCATATAATATTTGCTTGGGGATGCGTTTTTCTTCCATTCGCTGGACGTGTCCCCTCCAACTTAGTTTTCCACATCTTAGCATCGACATGATTGTTGGGGTCTTAGCATGTTGCAGGACAGTTAAGTTGGTTATTTTTTCCTGACATTTGATATGCATTATTCTGCGGAGACATCGCATGTGGAAGACATTTAGTCTTTTTTCCTGGTTTGAGTATGTTGTCCATGTTTCAGATCCATATAATAGTGTGCTAAGCACACAAGTTTGATATATTAAGAGTTTAGTCTTTCGAGTTAGTTTCGTGTTGTTTCATGCCCTTTTTGTGAGTTTGCCGAAGGTCGTAGCTGCCTTACCAATTCGACAGTTTATTTCTTCATCAAGAGAGATGGTTTGCGTAACTGTGGATCCAAGATATGTAAATTTCTGTACTGATTCTAGTGGGCAGTCTTTTAGAGTGATTAATAGAGGTTTGATGTCGCCTTGACTTAGTATTACTGTTTTCTGAACATTAATTGACAGTGAAAAAAGGCCGCATGCTTTGTCCAGGTTGTTGATCAGGGATTGTAGGGTGGCTTCACTATGAGCGACTAGGGCTGCATCGTCAGCAAATAAAGTTCTTTAAGTAGGGCAACTTTTATTTTTGCTCTTAGTCATGCTAGGTTGAACAGTGAGCCATCTGGTCTTGTGCGAATGTAAATATCTCCTGAGCTGTTTTCGAAGGCGTAATTTAGGAGGGCAGCAAAAAATATACCAAAAAGTGTGGGGGCGAGGACACATCCCTGTTTCACTCCTTTGTTGACTTTGAAATTCTCTGATGAACTCCCATCAAAGTAGATTTTACCATTCATGTCTTCCTGGAAGGACATGATCAGCCTAAGTAATTTAGGAGGGCAGCCTATGCCTTCTAACACCTTGTAGAGCCCACATTCTCTACTTACTTTCCTATTTACTGAGTCGAAGGCCTTTGTTAGATCCACAAAGGCAATATAGAGGTGCATATTTTGTTCTCGACATTTTTCTTGCAGTTGTCTAAGTGTGAAAATCATGTCTATGGTTGATCTCCCGGCTCTGAAGCCGCATTGGGACTCGGGAAGAACACGTTCTGCAAGTCTATGCAGGCGTTTAAATATAATTCTAGCAAAAGCCTTGCCGGCTGTGCTAAGGAGAGAAATGCCTCTGTAATTATTGCAGTCGCCCCTGTCTCCTTTGTTTTTGTACAACGTAATGATCTTGGCATTTCTCATATCATGAGGTATTTCTCCTTGTCTCCAACATTTAATTAGCAGTTTGTATAGATGTGGAAGTAGTACGTTTAAGTTTTCCTTTAGTACATCTGTGGGAATGTCATTTCCTGCAGCTTTCCCTCTTGAGAGGGCATTTATAGCGTCAGCAAGTTCGTTCATAGTAGGCTCAACGTCCAGCTCGGACATTGTAGTATATTTAGGTATTGATTGTGCTAGAGCTGTGTTTGCTGGACTGTCATCATTGTATAGGTTGGAGTAGTGTTCAACCCATCTTTCCATTTGTTGTCCCTTATCAGTAATAGGTTCTCCAAACTTGGATTTTTTTTTTTTTTTTGGGGGGGGGGGGGGGGCTAATTTGGTTATTTTTAGTCCAAGGGCCTTTTTATATTGTCATGCATGGTTTTGGAGTCGCCCCTGTCTGAGGCTTTCTGTATTTCAAAGCATAGATTGTTCCAGTATTCATTTGCGCATCTTCTTGCTTCGCGTTGTAGAGTGGCTTGTGCATGTTTAAGCTGATCCTTGGTGATTTGATTGAGGTTATTTTTGAAGTTCAGTAATGCCTTTTTCTTTTAGCTATTAGTGGGTCTAGTCTTGCTACATTTTCTTCGACCCAGTCGTTCTTTGAGAACTGTTTCTGGCCGTAGGTGGACAGAGCGCAATTATAGATGTGTGTTTTCAGAGAGTACCAGTTGTCATCCACACTTAATGAATCTTCTGCTTCTTCTACAAGTTCTTCAAACTAAGATCTAAAAATGTCTTTTTTTGACGAGATTTTAGTCGCTGTGATGTTAATCTTGGCAGCTGGAGGCTCTCTTGATTTGTAGATACGACTACTTCTAGCTTTGATCTTACTGATGACGAGAGCATGGTCTGTATTGCAGTCTGCACTGTGATATGTTCGTGTTATTCTGATGTTATTTAAAGACTGCCTACGTGTAAGAACTAGGTCTAGTTGGTGCCAGTGACCACTTCTAGCATGACGCCATGTTAATATATGTTTGTGTTTCACATTAAAGTAAGTATTTGTTACGCATAGATGATTATCTGAACAGAATTCTAGGAGTCTCTGGCCATTTTCGTTGATTTTTCCAATGCCGTGATGACCTAGGCATGTTGGCCAAGATTGTTGATCCTGTGCGTGCGTTGAAATCACCGAGTATATATAATAGCTCATCTTTTGGAAGTGAGTCAATGATCAGATCCTGTGCGTGCGTTGAAATCACCGAGTATATATAATAGCTCATCTTTTGGAAGTGAGTCAATGATCAGATCCTGTGCGTGCGTTGAAATCACCGAGTATATATAATAGCTCATCTTTTGGAAGTGAGTCAATGATCATTTGAAGTTGTTGGTAGAAGTTGTCTTTCTCTTCGCCTGATGCAGCCATCGTTGGTACATAGGCACTAATGATATTTATTAATCCACTCTTCGTATGTAGCTGAAGTATCATTGAGCGTTCAGACACTCCTTTTGGCGTGGTTATGGAGTTTATGTGTTTGTTATGTACAGCGAAACCTACTCCATGTAGACGTGGCTTTTCGACACTTAGACCCTGCCAGAAAAATTATAATTTTCTTCCTTTACAGAGCCACAGTCTGAGAGTCTTGTTTCTTGTAGGGCAGCAATATCGACATGTAACCTATTTAGTTCTTTACCTATGAGGGCTGTTGTTCTAATTTGCCCTTCTGTTGGTGTGTTTGCTTTAGCAAGTCCAGGGCACATGGTCCCTACGTTCCATGTGCCAAGTTTAAAAATTAGTGCTTGCTTCCCTCTACATTTCACTTTGCCTACTCTGCCTGGGCACGGAATATGGAGATAGTACTTTACCCAGTCGCACTATTCCCCTCGTTTCAAGAATTTCCGAAGGAGGGACAAAGTCCATGCGTTCGGAATTGAAAGAAGGTGCAGGGGATGCCAGAAAGACGGTTAACGCCGTCTACTGCCTTAGGGTCCCTTCATCCAGATTTTTACTCTGGGTGTACTCCCATAACCTTCGATTCTAACTAGAATCTAGTCCACAAGGTAGTGTAGGGTTTTGTGGTCGAAGTTTCCCTTCTTCTAGAAGGGCAACACAACTGATAGCGAATAAATAACAAGATAGATTCCGGACACGAAAATAGCCGTCAGAGAACTTTCGTTTACAAAAATAATGATAAGAACTTCCTACCTGTCCCTTTCTTAATTGGAAATTCTAAGGAGACATTCCAACACGAGGTTTAAAATATTCCATTAGCAAATGTGAATGCGTCGTTTAATGGTTCTAGAATCGTTAAAATCGAGATATAGTGACATGGGTAAAAGGAAGCGTACCTTATGACAGGACTGTTAATCCAGCAAATAAGCGTCATCAGTTACCTGAGGTATGCACTTGTCTCTAAGCTTGTTTACTGCTGCCGAAATTATGTGCTCAGTGACTTCCCTTCAAAGATTACTGGAAGTTAACTGCTCTTGGTTTGTGAGTCAGCAAATTGAAGCTCATTATTTATTTAAGCTGATAACTGTCTGATAAATTAGAGTGCAGCTCACGCGGACATAAGTGGAGCAATCGCAGATCAACAATCTCAGTCATGACTGTAGAATAAATCGGCCGTAATAAATGTCTGAAGGATCAAACTGTAAGAAAAATAATGCACCAGGTGGGAAGACAATATTAGTCAGTCCCTGAGAGATCTAGAGCTAATTGAAATTAAATGAGAAAAAAAGTCACCGAATAGAGTAGCTTGATACTATCGAAGGTAAAATATTTACACTATTTTTAGGTGACAAAAAATCTCATAGTGATTGTTTCTTCTTTTTTAAATAGATTTTTGTTTTGATATGATAGAACAGTTACGCCAAAGTAAGTAATTAATTATAATTTTTAAATGGGCTTTGTTTATATGTTATAGAACAGTCTCGACAAGGTACGTAATTAATTATAATTTTTGAATGAGCTTTGTTCATACGCTATATACCGAAGCACATGAATAACGCATCACTTTACAGACCCAGGAACAGAGTATCAAATGTAAATGCAAGTGTGGGAATAGATTTTCCCCGTGTTTATCACGAGGTGATAGAGCTAATGGCTGCTGGAATGCAAAGTGCACGATTCAGCCCACGGATTTGTATACAGACTACATGAAAATAATGAAAGTTACACGTGCAACATGATTCCCAATAGCTATGACCCAGAACGTGTATACGCATTGTGGCTGTATAGTCGGTAGAACAAAGCCGTTCAGACAACAACACATGTACATGTGGTTGAAATGCCACGACTATCTGAAAACGACCGCTACCAAGCCATTGGTATTTTGGAGACTGGAGTGAGCTCGCGGGCCATTTTCAGAAGGATGAATTGCCACCATAGCACTATTTTACGTTAGAATTTGTTTAATCTTGTTGTTTTTTTTTTTTGGTTTTTTTTTTTTGCGTTCGCCAGCTTTCACCTGCGGCGAAATTCCTAGAGTCTAAGAACTGAATTTTGCGCGTTAATCAGTTTTTTCCCTGGCAGCCGTGTGCACAGAGGTCCCTCGCCGCACAGGCGGATAACTCCGACTTCGAAGGTATTCATATTTTTTCCGTTGATGAGTAATTGACGTTTCAAGCCGGACCTCGTTGTTGAGACCAGGGGTGGTAGCCGCAGACAGAAATCATAAATAAAAATCCGAAGTGGTACAGAGAAGGGACTGGTTGGTTTCGAAGCATGATGCCGGTCTCGAGACAGAGAGGTTGTGAGTACCTCTGAATAAACGTTACCGAACCACTGGCAGTACACGTGAAAGACTTTGAAGTGGCCAACCACGAGCTACTACCCCTGCGCAAGATCTTCATATTGGGCTGAGTCACGCAAGGAATCATCCCGGCAAAGTCAAAGAGAAAGAACTATAGTGGGTAGAAGCGGGCAAGTCTCTCGAATGACAATCAACCGACGACTCAGAGATGGAGGCCTTTCTGCAAGACGACCTTATAGAGGTAAAGGCATCAAGATGCACCAAGATGCGTAGAGATGCGAAGCTGCTGTAAAGCTGATGATAATGGCGATACTGAAAAAAAGGAAGAAAAAGAGTGGTATGGTGACAGCTTTACGTGGTAATGGACGAAACGAGCTTATCCTGGGCCAATCTTAACTCACGGCCTTCGTCAGCGCCGCCTGCAATAGGCAGAGCAGCATGATAAATGGTCTAGACTGCAGTGGAATGCTGTCCTATTCACAGACGAGAGTAGATTCAATATATTACTTGCTGATTGATGTATGCGGAATTAGCGACGATGTGGAGAGCACTTTGCAGATTGCTGTGTTCGCCAGCACAACCGATTTGGAGGTGGCAGTATTCATATTTGGAACACGTTCAGTTTTCACCATCGCTACCTCTTCACGTCTTCCGTGAAAATGTTAATGCTGTGACCTATCGAGATAAGGTTTTTGGTGCATTGGTTGCTTCTGCGTTTACACATTATCCAGACTTGCAGTTATCAGCAGGATAACGCACGTGCGCACACCGCACACATCACGCAGCAACATCTACATCAGCAGGATAACGCACGTGCGCACACCGCACACATCACGCAGCAACATCTACATCAGCAGAGCGAATCATTTCAGGGGAAGAGGTATGTGTACAGCACTCGAAAAGAAAAATCACAAATAATCAATAAGAGAAAAAAAGAACAAAGAACAATAGATGGTCCGAAGCAGGATCGAACCCGTACTCCTTGGCACAGCGCCTTGTCCCGAGAACCAAACGCTAGAGCACACGGCCAATACAGGTATCTAAAAAATAGATATCATTGACGATGTCTTTCACGTAAGTTCACTCACGACTATAACGTAGCGTAACGATCACAACTTGGGAATACATTTTGTATCTGTATTTTCCTCTTATGACAAGTATCTCCCGGATAGGGTAGGGCGGAATACTTGCTTTGTAGACAAACAGTTATAGGACGAATGCAGCACGAATAGTAGTTTCCAGTGGTTTAGACTGGAGACAAATAATAATAAATATTAATGAATATTATTATTGAGGGAAACTTCCGAGGCGATAGTTAACGAATTATTTCAGGGTTCTGAAACGATTACCTGAACTATTGCCACGGAAGTTTCCGTTCATAATAATATTCATTTATTATTATTCGTCTCCTCATCTACATCAGCAGAACATTGTGACGATTAATTGGTCTGCTCGACCACCAGACATGGTCCCTGTATAACAGTTGTCTGCAACACAAGTATTCAGCCCTACTGGGAGATACTTGCATTAATAGGAAAGTACAAATATACAATTTATTTCCGGTCTGTGATCGTTACCCTATGCTATAGTCATTGAGAACGCCTTCGTGCAAGACACTGCTACAATAGCTAATTTTTTAGTTAGCTGCGTGGCAGTGTGCCAAGCGTTCGGCTTCTCGTGGCAAGGCGCGGTGCCAGGGAGTACGGTTCGATCTCGCTACGGACCATATATTTTTCTTCGTTTTTTTCTATTGTTGTTTGTCTGTCAATTTTTCCGAGTGCTAACCCATACTTCTTTGTTCTATTATTTCCTGTATAACAACAGTGGGACTAGCTTAGACACAGAGCATACAGGCAAGGTTCTTCCGCTAGTCTGCAACAGCTGGAAGCTGCTCTTCGACGCGAAAGGGCTTTGATTCCCGAGCATCTCCTTAAGAGACGTGTAAGTTTCATGCTGAGCAGCTGCCAAAGCTTGTTTGAAATCATGGGGTGGACATACCAAATACTGAAATAAGTGTGACATTCATTGTTGTATTGTCTGCACTTTTGGTTCTCCCTCATGCCTGCACAGACAAAACGCAATGAATGTAATGAAAGTCAAATCTTCCAAATAATGACCGGCATGAATTAATAGGAAAATGAATAAAGGTTCCAGAAACGTAAATTTGTAAACACTTATATTTACACTGGACACTTTGTTCCTGTACACTTTGTTCCTGTATCTGTAATGAGGTGTTTTATTAATGTGATTTCAGTATAGAATAGTGACGACAGAGTTCTAATTAATTATCATTTTATGATGGTCTTTCTTCAGAATGTATAGACTAGTCACGACAAAGTACTAATTAACCATCATTTCAAAACGTTCTTTATTTAGACTGTATAGAATAGTCACGACAGTACTAATTAATTATCATTTTAAAATGATCTTTGTCTAGACGTTGAAACCATTATCACATTTCACCAGGTCATTCCTCCCGTCAGACGTGTAAGGATTATGGTATCGCTATCCATATCGGTACATTTATTTATTAAGTAATGTTGGCAATTATGTATATGTGTGTGTGTGTGTGTATGTATACGTGTATGTATATGCGTGTGTGTTTGTTTGTTCTATGTGTTTATGTATTTATATGTGTATTTGTGTGTGTATGTGTGTATGTATGAGCGTGTATATATGTATGGTTTTTTTTTTTTTGGGGGGGGGGGGAGAAGAATCGTTTTAGTATTGAGGACACGTCATCTCAACATTAAAAGTGCCCTATTACAATCTAATACGATGCGATCTATTTTTCCAGCGAGTCATTATCTCAAAGTGGACGGGATAGAGCTCCAGATCCTATTTAAAAGGAACGTTAAAACGTAATTTCCGTATTCGCGTGAATTGCGTTAAAGATCTCTTAACAGATGAAGGTAGAAAACAGCAGTCTTTATGCCGATGCCTGGTTTAAATTTGTAAAAATAAATCTGTCTATTGTCCTTCACTCGGAAGGTAGAAATTCTAGACTCTCGGTGTTCGATATAATTGTTATCAAGCATCAAATTTTGCATAGGACCCGCATTGTATCTCGCCACGCATCTCTGTTGTTCAATATCAGCGAGGAAGCTGATGCCTGCTGTTGTTGACTCTCATCTCACTGTTCATTTTAGTGTTTTACTAGGTCGGCCTCTTTTTCATTTACCCTCTGGTTCCCATTTGAGAGCTTGTTTTGTTTTCTCTTGTTATCTCTTTTCATCACATGGCCAACATATGACCACATTCTGCCCTTGATTATAGACGATGTTTTTTTTATAATTTCTTATATTTCTGCACTAATCCTACATTTATTCCAAGGTATTATATTAGGAAGAATTAGTCCTAGAATTATTGCAGTAAAATTACACATCTTCATAAAATAAACCCAAAGAAACTTGCTTTTCGGCGGAATTAGCACTGTTCCAATATCTTTCTTCGTGATCAGAAAAGGAATGGGAGAGGAATCGACATTTAAAATAATGTAAACACAGTGTGTCTTATACAAGAAACGTGTCCTTCTCAGGTTCAAATAATACAAAACTCAATATGTAGCATTGTATTAATAAGTAAATTTGTATGCCATGAAAAATATACTAATATCGAAACAAATAACACAAGTGCTAACCATAAGAATAGCGCAATATTATATCTTCCAAATATTCTTGTATGGTGCAGAAACATGGACATTAGACAAGAAAACAGAACATAAAATTGAAGCCTTTGAAATGTGGATTTATAGAATAGGAAGAATTCGATGAAAAAAAAAACAAATGATAAAGTCTTATAGCAACTAAAAATGAAAAGAGAACTGCTAATGGTAGCTACTGCTTCATGATTGTCGACCTTTGATGCGTAGACAGCACTCTATGATGATGATGATGATGATGATGATGATGATGATGAATAAGTTATTTGATCGTCACGAAAACTCAAAGAAAACTCTTTATGTAATATATGGCAGCTTGTACATCTCGAAAAGTAGAAGAAAGCTGTAAATAACCTTGTTATATTTGTAATTAATCGAAAGGAGAACAATGGTATGAAATTCTACATATACAATACATAGCAACTCTAGTGTAATACAAAAAAGTCAGAACAACAATGTCCTCATCAGTCAGATGCCTTTATCATTTAAGCACGAACTTTCTTTGCTCTTTTATTGTATAAAAAAGTGGTTAAAAAAATGAAAAAAAGATATATTGTCATGCAAAATCTCATCCAGGGAGACACTGAGAAGAACATTGATGAGAGAGGCAAGAGCAGCAGGATTCGGCTCCCTCAATGAGATAGAACTGCTTGCACAGAACAGAGACAGATGGCGAAATTTGATTTCATATAGGAGAAGGTGTATCTTGGTCTACGCCCTATGGGCCGGTTACGGCTCGAAAGGTCAATAGAAGAAGATAGAAGAAAATCTCATCTCATGTTAAAAATGACAATCATGAAGATACAGACCTTCATTAATGGATGCTTACGCAGAATAAAAGGATGGAAATGGCAGGAAAAAATCACTAACATAGAATTATAGAAAAAAGTACCAGTCAAATACCAGTGGATAAAGAGATACAGCGAATACGTTGGCGCTGGATAGGACACACACTTCGGAAGCCAACTGAGAGTATTACACAAGAAGCCCATTTTTTGGAACCCCCAAGGAACATGGCAAATTGGAAGACCAAAATATTCTTGGAGAAAACAGATAGAAGCAGAGATGAAGATGATGGGGAAGACATGGAATGATCTTAAAAGAATGGCATAAAACAGAACGGCTTTGAAAGTGTTTGTTGAAGACCTATGCTCCACAGGGAGCTGAAAAGGTAGAAGAAGATGACGAAAATCTCACCTATAATCAAAAGAAAGAAGGTAAGCATATGTCTGCCATGATGTAATGAGAAGATATACTAAGAGAATCGTAATGTAAGACTTTAAAATAGAAACAACAGACAAGAGAAAGGTGGTCGACTTAAAGAAATACTAAAGAGAGCACTGATAAGAGAGGTAATGACAGTTTGCATGGACCCTCTTTATGATGTTTCGAGGCTTGTCCAAAACAGGAACTTGTGGCAAGAAAAACTGCGAGTAATGTGCAAAGTCTGGCGACACTATCAGCAAATCGTTGGACGTGGAGAGTTTCCTCTTTTGTCATATGCGCCAGTTTCGGCCGGAAAGGATGAAGAAACTATCTAAAATTCGAACATTTACTTTTAACAGAATTTAGTTTAATCACTTTCCATGGAAGAAAATAAGAGTTAACGCCCCTGGTTAGGCGTCATCCTGTCGAGACCGGAAACATTGCTGACTCTAACCCGAGCCCTTTTTAGCTGTCAAACTCCACACTTCCGGGTGTGTCAAAGACCGACATTTTAACTTTGGATAAAAACAACGGGCCTGATGATATTGTGAGCATGTTGCTTCAGTTAAAGATTCCACAGTCCGTGAAATCTGTAGCTTGTAAAGAAAACACGGAAAGAATGTTTGTAGGGCATTAATTAGGAAAAGGTGTTCCCAAAATACCTGTGCTCTCGACGAGCACAAAACACTCACTTGCGGAAGCGAGAGTAAGCGTGAGTGTCTTTGCTACAAACTGGTGTAATTGCGTATCTCGACGACTCAGAGATTCATCATCATCGTCATCACCATTGAGTGCCGTCTCCGCATTGAAGGTTGGCTACCACGGAGCGCCATTCCACTCTGTCTCTTGCTTTGATGGTGCAGATTGTCATAGGTTGGATTGTCCATCTTTTGATTTTACTCGTCCATGTTAAACTTGGTCTGCCTCTGTCTCTTTTACCTTGTATGTATTATGTATACCTTGTACCTTGTATCTGTTAGGTAAAATAGACTCTATCTATCTATCTATCTATCTATCTATCTATCTATCTATCTATCTATCTATCTATCTATCTATCTATCTATCTATCTATCTATCTATCTATCTATCTATCTATCTATCTATCTATCTATCTATCTATCTATCTATCTATCTATCTATCTATCTATCTATCTATCTATCTATCTATCTATCTATCTATCTATCTATCTATCTATCTATCTATCTATCTATCTATCTATCTATCTATCTATCTATCTATCTATCTATCTATCTATCTATCTATCTATCTATCTATCTATCTATCTATCTATCTATCTATCTATCTATCTATCTATCTATCTATCTATCTATCTATCTATCTATCTATCTATCTATCTATCTATCTATCTATCTATCTATCTATCTATCTATCTATCTATCTATCTATCTATCTATCTATCTATCTATCTATCTATCTATCTATCTATCTATCTATCTATCTATCTATCTATCTATCTATCTATCTATCTATCTATCTATCTATCTATCTATCTATCTATCTATCTATCTATCTATCTATCTATCTATCTATCTATCTGTTGTTGTCTGTTTGTCAAAAGCTGATGCTGCTTCCCCCAGACTCGCCTAGAGCTGACAAGCTCCTGTTGGATCTGCCTTTGATGAACTTTCCATAGTCAGTGGAAAGTACTACAGCAATGGTCTTTATAACATCTGGGAGCTTCTATACGAAGAATTTACTACCTTTATGACGTACTAAGAAAGTTTCTATATGAAGAACTTACTACCTTTATGACGTACTAAGAAAGTTTCTATATGAAGAATTTACTACCTTTATGAAGTACTAAGAGAGTTTCTATATGAAGAACTTATTATCTTTATGAAGTACTAAGAAAGTTTCTATATGAAGAACTTACTATCTTTATGAAGTACTAAGAACGTTTCTATATGAAGAACTTACTATCTTTATGAAGTACTAAGAACGTTTCTATATGAAGAACTTACTATCTTTATGAAGTACTTAGAAAGTTTCTATATGAAGAACTTACTATCGTTATGAAGTACTTACAAAGTTTCTATATGAAGAATTTACTACCTTTATGAAGTACTTAGAAAGTTTCTATATGAAGAACTTACTATCTTTATGAAGTACTTAGAAAGTTTCTATATGAAGAATTTACTACCTTTATGACGTACCAAGAAAGCTTCTATATGAAGCTCTAAGTTGCTTACTTTGCTCTTTTTTTTTTTGCTTCTTTTGTCTATTGGCGTTGCCGTAAAATAGAGTGCTCTCGTCCATGTTTTGTAATATCTACCCTGCATGACGTCAATTGTTATGTCAGCTTTTTTTTATTAATAATCCTCAGGTTGCTTACTTTCTATATCAATCATTTAGTCATCATCTTTATGGTATAGTAAGTCAGTTTATAAATTAGGAATTTAGTAAATCTGTTATCATTCACTTTTAGATGTCCACGTTGAGTTTATGGAGAATTCTTCCAGTAACAACGTTACACATAAAAATAGACATTGTACCGGCACTGATATGTTTTTATTTAACGCCACGTTATGTAGGTTTGCAACAAACGTGGGTACCCGCATTTTCATCTGTTTTGGGGAAGCTAACAGATGTGGTAACATTTCCGTTCACAGTCCACAGTGGTTTGTCATTGATACTTTAGTTCATTTGCTCATTTGTGTCTTTCAGAAAAGTTAAAATACTTCACCATCACCCTCATGTGCCACACCGGTTGGCGTAGGCGATCATGTCCTTCCACAATCTTCTATCTATTGTGCATCGTATGAGTTCTGTTGTTGACTGTTTGCCATGCCATGACACCAAATTATCTAGTATTTTCTCTCTTTGTCGACCGCGATCTCTCTTTCCTTGTATTTTACATGTTGTACCAAGTATTCCAACTTTCCTCTCTTCTTGATGTGCCCGAAAAATGTTGCATGTTTCTTTCTGATGTTTTTTGGGAGCTGTCTTTTTGTTTTGGCCTCTTTGAGAATTTCCTCATTCGTCTTTTTAGCTGTCCAGGGAACTTTCAACATTCTTCTGAGAAATCCCATCTCTGTGACCTCTAAACGTCTTTTCATTTGTTTATCTGCTCTCCATGATTCGCTTTCAGAGGTCAGAATTGGTTCTATATAGCACCGATGAACTTTCTTTCTCACTTCTTTTGATATAGATTTGTTGCATAAAATATTTTTCATTTTCTGAAATGCTTTTTTTGACCTCCTGAGCTATTCTGCTTTTTATTTCTGCGGTGCATCTTCCATCTGATGTTATTTTTGTGCCCAAGTATTTGAAACGTTGCACTTGTTTCAAATTTGTCCTGTTTATTTTTTTTTTGCTGCATAATGGTGATGATCGTTTCTTCGATAAAACCATTACTTCTGTTTTCTTACTGTTCAGACTGAGACCTTTCTTGTTACTTTTTTTTTACTATAATTTATATCATTTCTTGTAGTTCATTTTCTGTCTCTGATATTAAAACTGTGTCATCTGCAAATCGCAAATTATTTATGTTTTGACCTTTGACTTCAATTCCTTTTTGTTTACTATTGATTTCATAATATTTTCGCGGTAAAGTGAAAACAAATCCGGCGACATAAAATACTTAGGTCTCATAAAGAAGTAATGCACCGGTACACATTTCTTTTGTAAATCTTTAAGCGACTAGAAGAATCTGCGTCTTAAAATGTAAACAGTTTATGTGGTTAAGAATTGAATATTGTATCCCAAAATACTATCATATTTGATCTTCAGATCTCTTTTGCTATCAGGAATTAACTACTAAGTTTTCATTCAAAGACATATTTTTGTTTAAGGTAAACAATTTAATTTTATGTGTCTGGTGTCACAAATTCAAACCACTTCCTTAAAATATCCATTTTAAGTATGGGTGGTATGTTCTAAACTCAGGACTTCTTGGTCCATAAATGATGCGACATTAGCAAAATTAGAACTAAAATGTCACTTTGAGATGACAACAATCAACTGTGAATCAGAAACCAGAGACTTACTTCCGATGGAAAATTAGTGATAATCGTAATTTTTACCATCACCTGAATGTTATTTTTTTTTATTCAATCTGAATGCATTCTTCTTCTTCTTTCCTTCCTCATTTGCCTTTCAGCGTCGAGGGGAGATATAATTTGCGATCCTCTGTTCACCTCTGCTGCTATGTTTCCTAGTGCTTCTAATATTCCGTCAATCCATCTTTTTGTGTGATCGGCTTGGGTCTAGTGTTATCGCAACGTCTATTGAGGGCGCCTTGTGCTACGTTTTGATCTTTCTGCCTTGTCACGTGACCAAACCATTTTACCTGTTGTTTCTTTATATATTCTATGGCGAGATTTATTCCTAGATTTTTTCTCAGTTCTTCATTCCTAATCTTGTCTATCAGGCTGTTTCCTGTCACTCGTCTGACACATTTAATCTCAGTAGAGGTTACCTTTTCTTGTTGTTCTTGCATCTAGGATCCAGGACTGGCATTCGTAGCACAACGTTGGGATGAAGATTTTTTCACCTATAGGAAATTCCTTATAGAGGACCTTGCAACATGAGGTAATCTGATCATCAGAACAGTCCTCACTTGGAGCACTTGATTCGGCCCTTTACATTTCTGATGCTCTAATGAACAAGGGCAATTTTGTCATGACAATACCTCCTTCTGCAACCCGGAACCTGATACATTCTGATTGACTGTATTATCAAATTTGTCTGAAAAGTGTTCCTTGTTGCAGTTTCCTCATATTCCAAGTTCGGCCTGTTGCAGGAGCTACTGAGTTAGTTGCTCTGTGCAACTGTGAGCTGTGCGTTTCATCCGTTTTGATCGTGTTTCGATATTCCAATTGTTTACGATGAATGATAATATCGTATGATGGAGAACAGATGGCTGTGTTCACCATCTGTGCGGTTTTGCCTTATGTCTTTTGGCGTGTGCTGAGACTGCTATGATGGGGACTACAGCCACCTTTCTTTGTTTGGGAGATGAGTTAGTAATTCGGATGATTCCACTGGCACGGGCAGTTGAATAGTTATGGATTTTAATTCGTTTGCAGTGATTCCCGGGCCTTCCATAACCATAACCATTATCAAACTATCCTACCAGTCTGAAAACCTTATTGAAAAGGCCAAAGCAAAAAGAGAGCTAATATCTAATATTAGAAAGAAACAATGATTATTTTTTGCTATATAATGAGAAGAGAACAGCTGGAATATATTGAAACAACTGAGAAAATTGAGGGATTAAGAAATAGTGGGAAGCAAAGAGAAAAGATACCAGACAGCTTAAGAGAATGGCTTGACAGAAAGTCAACAACAGAAATGATATATAACTGTCGAGATCGAAAGTTGCGGAGAGACATGATCACCTACGCCATCAGGGATGGTACTTGATGATACTGATCCTACCAGTCTATTTTAGTTCAAACTGTAGGCTGCTCAAAACGTCCTTATTGAGTTCACTTACCACACCTTCTCACAGAGCGTATCTCACATTCCCCCGAACTCTAATTCATTTCAAAAGCATTGAAAGTATATAGCCCTCACTTACGGTCTTCTGCTGCACT
The DNA here is from genome assembly GCA_032433765.1 of Megaustenia siamemsis. Classification (NCBI taxonomy): domain Eukaryota; kingdom Metazoa; phylum Mollusca; class Gastropoda; order Stylommatophora; family Ariophantidae; genus Megaustenia; species Megaustenia siamemsis. The sequence goes on from JAVIAB010000073.1 coordinate 99,865,245, forward strand.
TTACTGAGAAGATCTCCACACGTTGTATTGGTTAGTTAGGATTATTCAGGGGTGCATTTACTTTTTATGACGAACAAATCAGTTTAAATGTGACGACCATAGTTTTTTTTAAATGACGTTACTAAAGATTTGTTAAACAGGAAGTCCATAGAAACCTTCCTTGTGTAGCCTATATTTTATATCTGTATGATGTCGCTTGAAAGTTGTCAAATGTAGCCTCTATTTTATGTCTGTATGATATCCCTTGAAAGTTGTCAAATATAGCCTCTATTTTATGTTTGCATGATAACCCTCGAAAGTTGTCAAATATAGCCTCTATTTTATGTCTGTATGATATCCCTCGAAAGTTGTCAAATATAGCCTCTATTTTATGTCTGTATGATATCCCTCGAAAGTTGTCAAATATAGCCTCTATTTTATGTTTGTATGATGTCTCTTGAACGTTTTATATGAAGTGATTGGGAAGTTTGTAAGTTAAAAAAAAGAAGAAATTTCTGCCTGTGTATACTTCGAAATTTCTTTAAAAAATAAGTGGGAATTTCATGTTTGAAGTAACTAGTAAGTTAAATTAAAAGAAATAAAAAGTTCATAGGAAATTACAATAATTAAATGAGGTGTTTTTTTAAAGTTATTTAGAGGTTCTATAAAACAAAGTAAATTTTATGTTTTTATATATGTTACTGGGTAAAAGGAATACAATTGAAATAACAAGTTTATATCTGAAATAACTGGGGACAAAAACACACACGCACATACAACCACATACAAAATCATTATAAGTGGATGTGCGAGGTACTTTAGTGGAATGATACTTTTATTTGTTTTCTTCCCTCTTGAGCGTTTACCTCGTCACCGCCAAATAAAAAAGGCTAATTACTTCAAATAATCACAAATATATTAAATTGAGCGTGAAGTTTGCGTATCTCCCCGGACTATTTATTTGCTCAGATGATGGTAATAACGTGTTTTGCGAGACTTTAATATTAAATCACTCACTCCTAAAGAGATAATCAACACTCTCTTATTTTAGAGGCAAAAAAAAAAAAACGTGACCTCTGACCTTAAATGGAGCCTACAAATGTGCTCCAGGTCCACAACATACGCTACCGTTAGATCGCGCGCCTCACTCACGCGCATGCACGAGAGAAGCACGAGCAAACCGGTTGTTTTTCATCCTTTCTTTCGAGCTTGGCCTAGCAACCTTCGGAGAGCTGAGAGTTTAAATTTTATAACTTAGTTGTTTAAGTATATACTGAATACACCCATTCATTATATATATTTTTAATTTTTGTTTCGGAACTTTTCACAATTAAAAATGGTAAGTATGAAAACTTTTTTTAAAAATCCTTCAATGTAATTAAGTGAAACAAGAAAAAAAGTCAATTGAAATACCAAACTAACACGTAAATAAAACCGTAATTTGTGTTTGTTAATGCAAGGGATGTGTTGTGGGGGAATACAGAGAAAGTCTCTTGTTAAAGTTGTGCAGATGCTAATTAAATATAGTAGCTGAAAATACAAGTGACGATAAGTGCTTAAGATAAGGTGGAAGTTTGAATTTACAGAAGAAACCTCCATTATGAGAATGTATTTAATACTGAATATCATAATTACCTCGATTATTGTATTTTATCTTGTTCTTATCAAAATCATTATCATAAACATTTTGTTCTATAGCTTGATACCTTTTATTGCTACTATGTGTACTATTACTATTACTTCTACTACCATTACCACTACTATCACCACTACTACCACTAATGTTAATACTGCTGCTAATTCTGCTACTACTACTGCTACTATTAATGCTGCTGCTAATACTACTGCTACTACTATTACTACTATTATTACTACTAATGCTAATGCTGCTACTACCACACATGCTGCTACGTGCATCATCATCATCATCGAGTGCCATCTCCGCAACGAAGGTTGGCTACCATGGAGCGCCATTCTGCTCTGTTTCTTGCTTTGATGGTGCAGGTTATCATAGGCTGGTTTGTCCATCTTTTGATGTTACTCGTTCATGTTAGTCTTGGTCTTTCTCTGCCTCGTTTACCTTGTATTTCCCCTTCCAGGATTACTTTTAGTAGGCTGTCGTGTCTTTTAACATGCCCCAAAAATCGCATTTGTCTTTTTTGAATTGTGTTTCTGCTCTGTTACTACTAATTAATACTACTGCTTATTACATCATACAATAGTTATCTTCTAAAAAAAAAAGTAAAGTGCCCCCGTCACGCCAAGTGGCGTATATGGAATATGGTGTTAGTGACCATACATTTCACAGACCTTCGGCACATGATTTTTGGGGTAATGTGATCGGTATTATGTCTGTGCCGCTTTATTTTCCCAGAAAAAAATACTGGTACCCATTTAAGGCTGGGTGAACCCGGAAGCCGTCGGTTGGGATTGAACCCTACCTCTTGCCCTTAGTAGTCCAGTTCACTAACCACTGAGCTATCGCGGCTCCTTTCTGTCTCCCCATAATTCCATCTATGTTGCTAGGCAACATCAACAATCACAACAACTACGACGTATAAACGTCGCATCACTAACATTCATTACTTGCATTCTTTATTCTTAATCTGTTATTGCTGCCAACACTATCACAACGACTACTGTATCGTCTGTAACTGTTATATCAACTTCATGTTATAGAACTTTTATTCTTTCGGCAACCTGCAATGGACCCAGTTCTTGAAACCACTGCGATGTGTTTATTACTTTGACTCTGTTCTCAAGTGTTCCTTTTTAAACATTTGTTCCGTTTATTGTTGTTTTCATGATCTAAAAGTTGTTAATTACTTGACATAGACTACCAAATACAACTAACGAAAATATAGAAAATATAGAAACAATTCTTACATAAGGATGTGAATCATGGACAGTAGGACAACAGACAAGAAAATCACTGGAGTCTGTAGAAATGTGGTTTTAAAGAAGAATATTTAGAGTACCATGGACAGCTAAGAAGAATAATGAAGATGTTCTGAAAGAGGTCAAAGCAAAAAGAGAGATAATTTCCAATATTAGGAAGAAACAATCATCATTTTTTGGCCATGTAATGAGAAGAGAACAACTGGAATACATTGTAATAACTGGAAAAATTGAGGGACGAAGAGATAGATGGAAGCAAAGAGAAAAAATACCAGACAGCTTAAGAGAACGGCTTGACAGAAGGTCAACAACAGAAATCATAAATAACTGTCGTGATCAAAAGTTGTGGAGAGACATTATCACCTATGCCAGCAGCTCCAGTACTTGATGATGATAGAAAAACCAAAACGTACCAAGTTACAGTGAGTGAATACGCTTAAAAAATCAATACACGATTTTATCAGTATATAATCATCATAACTGCCAAGGGTTTTGTTTAACGTGCGCGAATGCACACGGAACCTTCTGTTTATTGCCGTTATCCGAGAGGGCTTGACATAGGATCTCATGAAAGAAACGACGGACTATTTTTTAAATTTTTGTGAACAATCACCACCGCCTGTGATGGTCTTGGAACCTGAGTTCTTCCTGTTCAAATGTCGATGCCTTGCCTAGAGACTACTCAGTCCATCCTTGGCGATTAAAATCGAAAAGAATAGGCCATTAAGCTGGCCTACCTGGCTACTCACACCGTGGATATTAGGCCGTGTTACGGTGTTCGTGCACGTGTGTCAGGATTGTTCTTAGATCTTCTGGAGGTCCTCTAGGGAGATATCTGAACTCCGATGTGCAGTGATTGTGATCCTAGCAAACCACAACAACAGAACATCAATCATCATCAAGTACCTAGCATGACTTCAGGTGTAGGCGATCTCTCAGCAACAATCTTTAATCTTTCAAGCTGTTTATCGTTTTCGCTGTTGATAAACTACCAAACCATCCGCAAGTGGCATTTAGGTAATATGGTGTTAGTGACCATAAATTGTACAGACCCTCGGCACATGATTTTTGGAGTAATGTGGTCGGTATTACACCCATGCCGCTTTACTTTCCCAGAAAAAAAATCCGGTACCCATTAAAGGCTGGGTGAACCGGAAGCCATCGATTGGGATCAAACCCTACATCTTGTCCTTTGTAGTCCAGTTCACTAACCACTGAGCTGTTGCGGCTCCCAGAATAGGAACAGTGGCTAGGATTTAACGTTCCTGTAGGTCTCAAGACAGATAGTCAAAAGGGCAGGTAAGATTTCGAAAGCCGAAAGGGTGTCAAAACATAGTTAAGAATTAAAAATGATCTCATGTGGATAGTTGGAAAGAGGAAGGGGAAGAGAAGGACAGTGATTTAAAAAGTGTGAGAGAGTTTAATCCTCTCGAATGGGAGTTTGTCAAAACGGACTATAAGTCGGTTCTCCAAAGCTAATCGGCTGTGGGTGTCAGAGAACCAAGAGTCAGTACCAGCAACCTAGAAGTCTGCAGAAGTATGATGGCTTAGAGATCTGAAATGGGAGAAGACCGGAGTGCTGGAATCGCTTTAGAAGTTGTACGAGTGTTCACGGACCTACCTCCCAAACGTCGGTCTGTTTTTGGCCAAAATACGTCCTATGACAGCGCTTGCAGATGATATAGCGTATATAAGATTATGAGATACGCACGTGAAGCCTTCATGGATATCAAAGGCGCGATTCGGAAAAAGGATTTCGCTAGTCTGTTGTACGAAAAGGCACGTACTGCATGCTCTGTTGCAGTGTGATGTGCCCCTCAGACCCTGGCAGTTGTAACGGAGGCGGCTCCTAACTAAAATGTCTCGAAGGCTTCTGTCGAGCTTAAAAACCATCGATTGGGTGGGGGTGTCCGAAAATAGAAGGCGAATGGTACGATCAGATTTTGTTTCAAACTTTAACATTACATAGTGGCCGCCCTCTAAAACATTGCCGCCTAGGAAGTTGTATTACACGTACATAACAGAAACAAGAAAAATAGTTCTTAAATGTTATGTAGAGCCAGTCTTAACATATGGAAGTGAATCATGGACAATAGGACAACAGACACGAAAATCCCTGATGTCTGTAGAAATGTGGTTTTACAGAAGAATGTTGAGAATACCATGGACAGCTAAGAAGAGTAATGAAAACGTTCTGAAAGAGGCCAAAGCAAAAAGAGAGCTAATTTCCAATATTAGGAAGAAACAATTATGTTTTAGCCATGTAATGAGAAGAGAACAACTGGAATATATTGTAACAACTGAGGAAATTGAGGGACGAAGAGATAGAGGGAAGCAAAGAGAAAAGATACTAGACAGCTTAAGAGCATGACTTGGCAGAAGGTCAACAACAGAAATGATAAATAACTGTCGAGATCGAAAGTTGTGGAGAGACATGACCACCTACGCCAGCAGGCCCGGTACTTGATGATGATGATGACACGTACACACCTGGCAAAGATTTACTTTTAGCTTTACCTTATCATATAATTGGGTAATGATTTGCGAATTCTTGTCACAGCACAACCTATGCCCACAGGTGTTAAATGTATTAATGTATGGATAAGGCTCAAGATGTTGAAAGTTCGTGTCTATCACCAGAGCGTTAGTTAGAATACAGCAACAATGTACACGAGCACTGAACTTCAATTCAACATAAATATGTGTATCGTCAAGTGGAATTCGCGGGAGCCACGATAGCTCAGTGGTTAGTGAACTGGACTACAAAGGACAGGAGGTAGGGTTCGATCCGAACCGATGGCTTCCGGTTCACCCAGCCTTTAATGGGTACCGGAATTTTTTTCTGGGAAAGTAAAGCTGCACGGGCGTAATACCGACCATATTACCCCAACCATATTCCCTATACGCCACTTGGCGTGACGGGGGTACTTTACTTTTTACTAACAAGTGGAGTTCAGAGCCCGACGTTTTGTTATCAACTATTATCAGCTACCGACCCTGCCTCAACGCGCCTAGTTACTCCATGACAAAGCACCGTGTTTATGACTGTATATGAAGGACGTCGGGAAATGCTAGCAATTCTAGACGGCTGCCACCACGAAGAGAACATCAATGAGCTGGGTTAAGGTTAAGACAGTTGCATACAACCGGGTATAGACCGTAGATTTGGTCACAAGTGTTTCACAGAATAAGGGTAGTTATTGTAAGTCTTCGAGCTCAATGCAGCAGGAGGTCGATGCCTGGGAGTCATGACTCAGGCCGACCCACCTTCCATAGTGTATGATCAGATTACCTACTTCTGTGATGATCTGTATAAAGAGTTTCGTAATACTTCTATTATATATGTATGTATTTATACGCGTATATATATATATATATATATATATATATATATATATATATATATATATATATATATATATATACATATATATATATATATATTATATATATATATATATATATATATATATTATGCGTATATACATAAATCGGCGCGGTCATGTTTGCGTCAACGTTCACTGTTACGTATTTTGTGCCGGAAAGATGGTTAATTCTACCTTTCCAATGCAGATCAGTGTATAGATAAAAGGTTCCACTGTTGGGATCTTCCCCGGTGAAGCGGAGTACATGCATGTGATCTGAAATCCTCTACAGTGTGCGCGATAGTGTGTTCTGTGTTGATTGCAATATACGTCATCATTGGAATACCGGTCAATATGACGGTTAGGCGACAGGAACTTTTAATTGCTGTGTCTGAAAAGTGTTCATTGTTGCAGTTTCCGCATATTCCAAGTCCGGCTTGTTGCAGGAGCTACTGAGTTAAGTGCTCTGTGCACACCGTGAACTTTGTGTATCATCCGTGTTGATCATGTTTCGATATTCCAATGGTTTACGATGAATGCTGATATCGTATGACAGGGAACAGTTGGCTGTGTTCACTTTCTGTACAGTTTCGCCTTATGTCTTTTGGCGTGTGCTGAGACTGCTATGATGGGGACTACAGCTACCTTTCTTTGTTTTGGAGATGAGTTAGTAATTCGGATGATTCCACTGGCACGGACGGTTGAGCAATTATGGATTTTAATTCGTTTGCAGTGATACCGGGGCCTTCCATAACCAAATAACCAAATAACATAAATACGACCTTTGGCGTCTTAACAAACGGTTGGTAGCAAACAATCATGATTTGTTAATAGGTTGGTAATATGTTAGTGTCATGCTGGATGCTGTTTTACTGAGCAGTTTCTCTTGTGACTGAAACTGTCAATACTTTGACGGACAAATCCGACCGCTGAATGAATAAGATGTATTTGTGTTGCCTGGCCTTATCTCGTTCCTCTTGCATCGCCTGATTTTAACATCATCTCTTCCTCGAATGTTGCTGCGCTACTTTTTCTATTTTTGTTCTCCATGTGCCACGATCTGACGACGCTAGACTTTTCCACTTTCTTTCGCTGATAGAGAATTTTCACAAGGAAGCCTTACAAACGTACTTATATCTCAACACTGCTCTTTGGTCTCTTATTGTCCCTAAGTTCTCTAAGCAATAATTATGTGGAACACAATTTTTGTTTGTTCTTCTCACATACTCAACCATCTTAAATCGCCGACCCCTAACTGTTGCTGTGATAGAAGGGAGCTTGGCTCGTTGCAAGAAGTTGGTTACTTTGTTGTTTTTATTTTATGTTCATTATCTTGAGACGGTGGGAGCCGCGATAGCTCAGTGGTTAGTGAACTGGACTACAATGGACAAGAGGCAGGGTTCGATCCCAACCGACGGCTTTCGGGTTCACCCAGCCTTAAATGGGTACCGGATTTTTTCTGGGAAAGCAAAGCGGCACGGGCGTAATACCGATCACATTACCCCAGAAATCATGTGCTGAAGGTCTGTGAAATGTATGGTCACTAACACCATATTCCCTATACGCCACTTGGCGTGACGGGGGTACTTACCTTTTATTTTAATCTTGAGACGGTATCACACACAAAATTGTTGAACCACCCATGGTAGTCCAAGATCCGGTGTGTTAAAAAAAAAAGTAGTAAAGAGCCCCCGTCACGCCAAGTGGCGTATAGGGAATATGGTGTTAGTGACCATACATTTTACAGACCTTCAGCACATGATTTGTGGGGTAATGTGGTCGGTATTACGCCCATGCCGCTTTACTTTCCCAGAAAAATTCCGGTACCCATTAAGGCTGGGTGAAACCGGAAGCCGTCGATTGGGATCGAACCCTACCTCTTGTACTTTGTAGTCCAGTTCACTAACCATTGAGCTATCGCGGCTCCCAGTCCTAAGGTGATGACACTTTTTTCATGGATTCCCGTATTATAACGTCTGCAACTTCGCAGGAAAATTGCGGCACTCCATAACGAACAGAATGATCCCTTAAGAAACCTCTTTTTTTCAGCTGTTATTTCTACCCAATCTATGCCAACCTTAATATCACTCTGACTACATCCCTCTTTACATTTCTATCTCGACCACCCAAGATTTATACGTTAGGGGCGCTAGTCCTTTATCACACAAAATTTGGAAAGCAACGGATGATTTATGTTTCTCACCACATTCAAATAGACCTGGGACCTGAGCATTAATGTATTACATTCTAAAGCAGGGTAAGTCAAATAGGTACCGGATTTACCGGATAGGTGCATTCAAATTGTGCCTCTAGGTTTTCATTGTGAACTTTTTCTACCTTGCAATCTGCGTTGGTCTTGATCGCACAAACATCTCTCCTTACCTTTTGGATAACATTACAAACGAAGTGGTTGAAAGAAAGGGCCATATCGTATGCTATTCATACATAATCATAAGTCGGACTCTTTGCGAATTTTACACAATTCCAGTTTATGACTGCGGGTGTATATAACTAATACGTTATTCAGCTTCAGGAGGGAGCCTCAGTGAGATATAGCGAAATTTGTATTTCCAGCTATCAAAACGTTCTGTCACTTTCCTTCGCATCAGTGCTGATGAACCATACATGAACCATACATGAGCCATACCTGTCTCACTCGTTAGAAATACAAGCGTGCCGGAAAAAATCTAGAAAAGAACAAATTGACTTTAAACTATATTGGTCAAGAATCAACCACATTTTTGCGCATCGAAGTTCAATAGAATTCCAATCAGTACTCGTCAACATAGTAGATTTACATAAGAAATTTCAAAGCTTTTACCTGCCTACACTTTGGACAATACGCTATGATTTATGTATGGATTCCCGCCAAAATATGTACACGTTATCAAAGCTTTCTATTCATATTTGGTTTGTTATTTAAGAAAAAAGGAGGCAAGAACATCTAACTGGTTCACAGTAGAGACTAAGGTGAAATAAGTGATATACCATCAGTGTTGTTCGGGACAGCAATCGACTAGGTCATGGAGAACGCATAGGTACTAGCAATTAGGATTCAAACTTACAAACAGTACAATCAGATCTAATATTTTGCAAATGATCTGGCACTCTTGAGCGCAATAGATTCAGACGCCCAAGAAAAATGAGATCACTCCATCTTTTTGCGGGACGAATAAACCTCCAGGTCGACACGAGAAGAAAAACAAAATTAATGAATTTTTACCGGCACAGACATTGACGTACAGCGTAATAAAGAAATGCTACAGAAAGTACCCCACTCCACCTACCTGGGGAAGGTAAAATGACACGTGATGGAAACACAACTGAAATTATTACCGGTATCGCGTTTGCATCAAGTGGATTTAACAAACTTCCAAGTATTTGGAGATAACACAATATTTACCAAACATATGTATTTAGCAAGCATATAAAATTCAGACTGTTCAACTCTTGTGTGATACTTGTGCTAATATGTGTAATTAGCAAACATATAAAACTCAGACTGTTCAACTCGTGCCAACAACATGTGTATTTAGGAAACTTATAAAACTCACACTGTTCAACTCATGCTAACATGTGTATTTAGCAAACATATAAAACTCAAACTGTTCAATTCGTGCTAACATGTGTATTTAGCAAACATATAAAACTCAGACTGTTCAACTCGCGCTAACATGTGTATTTAGGAAACATATAAAACTCACACTGTTCAATTCGTGCTAACATGTGTATTTAGCAAACATATAAAACTCAGACTGTTCAACTCATGCTAACATGGGTATTTAGCAAACATATAAAACTCAGACTGTTCAACTCATGCTAACATGTGTATTTAGCAAACATATAAAACTCAGACTGTTCAACTCATGCTAACATGTGTTTTTAGCAAACATATAACATTCAGACTGTTCAACTCATGCTAACATGTGTATTTAGCAAACATATAAAACTCAGACTGTTCAACTCATGCTAACATGTGTATTTAGCAAACATATAAAACTCAGACTGTCCAACTCATGCTAACATGTGTATTTAGCAAACATATAAAACACAGACTGTTCAACTCGTGCTAACATCTGCATTTAGGAAACTTATAAAACTCAGACTGTTCAATTCGTGCTAACTTGTGTATTTAGCAAACAATTAAAACTCAAACTGTTCAACTCGTGCCAACATCTGTATATAGCAAGAATATAAAACTCAAACTGTTCAACTCGTGCCAACATCTGTATTTAGCAAACATATAAAACCCAAACTGTTCAACTCGTGCCAACATCTGTATTTAGGAAACATATAAAACTCAAACTGTTCAACTCGTGCCAACATCTGTATTTAGCAAACATATAAAACTCAAACTGTTTAACTCGTGCCAACATCTGTATTTAGCAAACATATAAAACTCAGACTGTTCAACTCGTGCCAACATGTGTATTTAGCAAACATATAAAACTCAGACTGTTCAACTCGTGTTAAGATCTGTATTTAGCAAACATATAAAATTCAGAGTGTTCAACTCATGCTAACATGTGTATTTAGCAAACATATAAAACTCAGACTGTTCAACTCATGCTAACATGTGTATTTAGCAAGCATATAAAACTCAGAGACTGTTCAACTCATGCTAACATGTGTATTTAGCAAGCATATAAAACTCAATCTGTTCAACTCGTGCCAACATCTGTTTTTAGCAAACATATAAAACTCAGACTGTTCAACTCATGCTAACATGTGTATTTAGCAAGCATATAAAACTCACACTGTTCAACTCATGCTAACATATATATTTAGCAAACATATAAAACTCAGACTGTTCAACTCGTGGTAACATGTGTATTTAGCAAACATATAAAATTCAGACTGTTCAACTCATGCTAACATGTGTATTTAGCAAACATATAAAACTCAGACTGTTCAACTCATGCTAACATGTGTATTTAGCAAACTATAAAACTCAGACTGTCAACTCATGCTAACATGTGTATTTAGCAAACATATAAAACTCAGACTGTTCAACTCGTGCTAACATCTGCATTTAGGAAACTTATAAAACTCAGACTGTTCAATTCGTGCTAACATGTGTATTTAGCAAACAATTAAAACTCAGACTGTTCAACTCGTGCCAACATCTGTATTTAGCAAACATATAAAACTCAAACTGTTCAACTCGTGCCAACATCTGTATATAGCAAGCATATAAAACTCAAACTGTTCAACTCGTGCCAACATCTGTATTTAGCAAACATATAAAACCCAAACTGTTCAACTCGTGCCAACATCTGTATTTAGCAAACATATAAAATTCAGAGTGTTCAACTCATGCTAACATGTGTATTTAGCAAACATATAAAACTCAAACTGTTCAACTCGTGCCAACATGTGTATTTAGCAATCATATAAAACTCAGACTGTTCAACTCGAGCCAACATCTGTATTTAGCAAACATATAAAACTCAAACTGTTTAACTCGTGCCAACATCTGTATATAGCAAGAATATAAAACTCAAACTGTTCAACTCGTGCCAACATCTGTATTTAGCAAACATATAAAACCCAAACTGTTCAACTCGTGCCAACATCTGTATTTAGGAAACATATAAAACTCAAACTGTTCAACTCGTGCCAACATCTGTATTTAGCAAACATATAAAACTCAAACTGTTTAACTCGTGCCAACATCTGTATTTAGCAAACATATAAAACTCAGACTGTTCAACTCGTGCCAACATGTGTATTTAGCAAACATATAAAACTCAGACTGTTCAACTCGTGTTAAGATCTGTATTTAGCAAACATATAAAATTCAGAGTGTTCAACTCATGCTAACATGTGTATTTAGCAAACATATAAAACTCAGAGACTGTTCAACTCATGCTAACATGTGTATTTAGCTAGCATATAAAACTCAATCTGTTCAACTCGTGCCAACATCTGTTTTAGCAAACATATAAAACTCAGACTGTTCAACTCATGCTAACATGTGTATTTAGCAAGCATATAAAACTCACACTGTTCAACTCATGCTAACATATATATTTAGCAAACATATAAAACTCAGACTGTTCAACTCGTGTAACATGTGTATTTAGCAAACATATAAAATTCAGACTGTTCAACTCATGCTAACATGTGTATTTAGCAAACATATAAAACTCAGACTGTTCAACTCATGCTAACATGTGTATTTAGCAAACATATAAAACTCAGACTGTTCAACTCATGCTAACATGTGTATTTAGCAAACATATAAAACACAGACTGTTCAACTCGTGCTAACATCTGCATTTAGGAAACTTATAAAACTCAGACTGTTCAATTCGTGCTAACATGTGTATTTAGCAAACAATTAAAACTCAGACTGTTCAACTCGTGCCAACATCTGTATTTAGCAAACATATAAAACTCAAACTGTTCAACTCGTGCCAACATCTGTATATAGCAAGAATATAAAACTCAAACTGTTCAACTCGTGCCAACATCTGTATTTAGCAAACATATAAAACCCAAACTGTTCAACTCGTGCCAACATCTGTATTTAGGAAACATATAAAACTCAAACTGTTCAACTCGTGCCAACATCTGTATTTAGCAAACATATAAAACTCAAACTGTTTAACTCGTGCCAACATCTGTATTTAGCAAACATATAAAACTCAGACTGTTCAACTCGTGCCAACATGTGTATTTAGCAAACATATAAAACTCAGACTGTTCAACTCGTGTTAAGATCTGTATTTAGCAAACATATAAAATTCAGAGTGTTCAACTCATGCTAACATGTGTATTTAGCAAACATATAAAACTCAGAGACTTTCAACTCATGCTAACATGTGTATTTAGCTAGCATATAAAACTCAATCTGTTCAACTCGTGCCAACATCTGTTTTTAGCAAACATATAAAACTCAGACTGTTCAACTCATGCTAACATGTGTATTTAGCAAGCATATAAAACTCACAATGTTCAACTCATGCTAACATATATATTTAGCAAACATATAAAACTCAGACTGTTCAACTCGTGGTAACATGTGTATTTAGCAAACATATAAAATTCAGACTGTTCAACTCATGCTAACATGTGTATTTAGCAAACATATAAAACTCAGACTGTTCAACTCATGCTAACATGTGTATTTAGCAAACATATAAAACTCAGACTGTCCAACTCATGCTAACATGTGTATTTAGCAAACATATAAAACTCAGACTGTTCAACTCGTGCTAACATCTGTATTTAGGAAACTATAAAACTCAGACTGTTCAATTCGTGCTAACATCTGTATTTAGCAAACAATATAAAACTCAGACTGTTCAACTCGTGCCAACATCTGTATTTAGCAAACATATAAAACTCAAACTGTTCAACTCGTGCCAACATCTGTATTTAGCAAGCATATAAAACTCAAACTGTTCAACTCGTGCCAACATCTGTATTTAGCAAACATATAAAACCCAAACTGTTCAACTCGTGCCAACATCTGTATTTAGCAAACATATAAAACTCAAACTGTTCAACTCGTGCCAACATCTGTATTTAGCAAACATATAAAACTCAAACTGTTCAACTCGTGCCAACATGTGTATTTAGCAAGCATATAAAACTCAGACTGTTCAACTCGAGCCAACATGTGTATTTAGCAAACATATAAAACTCAGACTGTTCAACTCATGCTAACATATGTTTTAGCAAACATATAAAACTCAGACTGTTCAACTCATGCTAACATGTGTATTTAGCAAGCATATAAAACTCAGACTGTTCAACTCATGCTAACATATATATTTAGCAAACATATAAAACTCAGACTGTTCAACTCGTGGTAACATGTGTATTTAGCAAACATATAAAACTCAGACTATTCAACTCATGCTAACATGTGTATTTAGCAAACATATAAAACTCAGACTATTCAACTCATGCTAACATTTGTATTTAGCAAGCATATAAAACTCACACTGTTCAACTCATGCTAACATTTGTATTTAGCAAGCATATAAAACTCACACTGTTCAACTCGTGCCAACATGTGAATGGGAGAGCTGAAAATCCACTCAAGCTCATGAAAAAGTATTTGAATATAAGTCCGAAGACATAGAAACATAAACTGAAGGAACCTTACACTAGATGGAACTTTAAGAGAATAAACTAAACAAGAATATGTATCAAGCGGAGAAGACGGAGACAATGCTAGAAGTACATTGGCCGTGTCCACAGAATTCGACGAAAGAAGAAACAAGGAACACTGAAAGAAACTCTAAGAAGAACGGTTAATAGTGAGGGATCAAATATAGGTCTAAGAACGAAGAAAGCCTACAAGACGTAGCTTTGAAACGTCAGACAAAGAGATTTATGATGTATGGCCTCTGTACCGTCTTTGGCTCGAGACGAACCAACAAACTTTTGCAAAGCGCCCTATTGAGAGTTTCCTATCACGGTATTCAAAAGTGGTACAAATGTTCTCGTAATATCTCGATATCTTCCTATACAGTAGCGACTTCTACAGCCTTTAGTAGAAACCATTTAGTAGGCTTGTGAAGGTTCAGCTATTGAGACGCTCGCTATCTTTGAAATAAATCTTTGGCATGCAACGTGCTTCCTTTGACGCACAATCGAATCCCTTTAATATATGATGTATTCCATGTAATATACAAGGTGGTCCATTTTAATATACACGGTAGTTTCTGTAATATACACGGTGGTCCCTTTAATATACAAGGTAGTTCCTGTAATATACAAGGTGGTCCATTTTAATATACATGGTAGTTCATGTAATATACAAGGTGGCCCACTTTTTTATACAAGGTGTTCTCTATAATATACAACGCGGTCCATGTAACATACAACGTGGTCCCTGTAATATACAAGGTGGTCCCTTTAATATACAAGGTAATTCCTGTAATATACAAGGTAGTCCACTTTCATATACAAGGTGTTCTCTATAATATACAACGTGGTCCCTGTAATATACAAGGTGGTCCCTGTAATATACAAGGTGGTCCCTGTAATATACAAGGTGGTCCCTGTAATATACAACGTGGTCCCTGTAATATACGAGGTAGTCACTATAATATACAAGGTGGTCCCTGTAATATACGAGGTAGTCACTGTAATATACAAGGTGGTCCCTTTAGTATACAAGGTGGATCCTTCCTTTAATATAAAAGGCAGTCCCTTAAATTTACAAGGTGGTCCGTATAGTATACAAGGTAGTCACTTTAATATAAAAGGCGGTCCATTTAATATACAAGGTGGCCCCTTTGACATGCGTTCTGGCCCTTTGAGAATACGGGGATAATTTGATGACTGACTGTGTGTCTATATGTTCGGAATTGGAGTCATCAACGATGGCCTAACATCATCAAGTGCTTCGACGATCATCATTTTCAAGAGGACGTGACTTACCGGTATATGGGGATAGGCGGCGGGAACAGTTGGCATGAAAAGTGTTCTTTGTTGCAGTTTCCTCATATTACAAGTCTCATGTCTGTGTTAGTCACCTCTAGTGATTCGGGCAGATGGTGCTCGTAAACCTGGGAGGGCCGACCATCTAAGGGCAGAATCCCCCTACAGAAAAGACAATCTTGCAGGAAGATTGGGGACAATAAAAGGCTAAGGAAAGCAAACCTGAACAAAATGATGGCTGAAATCGGATGCACTGGGCCATTGGCGCAGAACACAGTGCAACGTTTTAACAGGTATTCAACAGGCTTAAGTAGACAGCTGTCATCGTGCGAGAACCTGGAGTCCTACTCTGATTGAGTCCTGATCGCAGAGAGAGAGAGAGAGAGAGAGAGAGAGAGAGAGAGAGAGAATACAAACTGGTCGCGTTGACATACAAGATGGTCCCTTTGACAAGCAAGATGGTCCCTTTGACATATATTCTTGTCACTTTTACATTCTAGGTGGTCACTTTTACATGCTAGGCGGTCACTTTGACATATATTCTTGTCACTTTTACATTCTAGGTGGTCACTTTTACATGCTAGGTGGTCACTTTTACATTCTAGGTGGTCACTTTTACATGCTAGGTGGTCACGTTGACATATATTCTTGTCACTTGTACATTCTAGGTGGTCACTTTTACATGCTAGGTGGTCACTTTAACATACAATCTAGACACTTAGAAATAAAATTAGATCACTTTCATATACAATCTAGTTACTTAGCATACAATTTGGTCACTTTGGCTTACAAAGTGGCCCCTTTAACACACAGGGTGGTCACTCTGGCTTACAAAGTGGTCCCTTTAACACACAGGGTGGTCACTCTGGCTTACAAAGTGGTCCCTTTAACACACAGGGTGGTCACTTTGATATATAAGGCGATGGTTGTAAAACCATCATTTATATTACATCCAAACATGTAGTGAAGTGATGTATAGTTATCCTGTGCAAAATGCGTCGTGCAGGTTGTTGTTAGTCCGTGAGGATGCAGGCATTTTAAAATATCTATCCGCCTTGGTTTTTCTCGCATTCAAAAGCCACACGTTGAATGCTGTAACATATTCTAAGCGTTTGCTAAAAGTTGTCAATCTCCCTGACAGAATCTGTACGTTTTAAGTTCATGGTGTCATAGAGGACTGTCAAATTCTAAATTGGATGTGTTGACATCGAACTTTCCTCTTCCCTCCACTGGTCTTAAGACGCCACTGGGATGACACCTTTCATCCACACATGTCAGTCAATATCACGTGATGTAAATATACAATAAAATATGCATTGCCACAAATTAGATAACTTATATTTCGAAATAAGGTAATATTTTGTTAGAAGACACAACTGAACAACCGGGAGTTATTTCAGGATATAAAAACTGTATCCTTCATGTTTTTCTTTCAAAGCCCAGAGCCATAGAGTATAATACCACAACCATGTATCCTTCATGTTTTTTCTCAAAGCCCAGAGCCATAGAGTATAATACCGCAAGCATGTATCCTTCATGTTTTTTTTTCAAAGCCCAGAGCCATAGAGTATAATACCACAAGCATGTATCCTTCATGTTTACTTGTTGGTAATTGTTGAAACATTCGAAGTTTGCGATATTGATTGGGTTCATTTAAAGCGTCAGATGTTGCGTCAGTAATTTCTTCTACACAACCTGAGGCCTTATAAATGTGTGACAATATTTGCTTATATCTGAAGCCTTAGATATCGTCGACAATAATTGGGTTTATCAGCAGCTATGAGAATGAAAATGACTGATGATAATGTTGCTGGTTGACTTTGTACATTATTAATTATAACATTACGGACATCAAACGATGTACCGCT
The DNA here is from genome assembly GCA_032433765.1 of Megaustenia siamemsis. Lineage (NCBI taxonomy): Eukaryota > Metazoa > Mollusca > Gastropoda > Stylommatophora > Ariophantidae > Megaustenia > Megaustenia siamemsis. The sequence goes on from JAVIAB010000073.1 coordinate 99,882,757, forward strand.
TTAAATAAATAAGCTGTTAAGGTAACTGCTGTCGTAAAATATGATAAGACAGAGTAAACCATTTTTATTACATTCTTACCGTAGACAAATTTAAAGTTCCTACTTTAATGACTCGTCAGTTGTGCTCTTATTAAGCAGCGAATGTAAAAGAGTTTCTAAAGATCTGAGGTGTCCAAAAATAGATAACTCGCTGTTGGTATACGTGTATAACAGTATATAACACTATGTCGAGAAGCGTGTATAACAGTTTAGAACTCTATTTCGAGAAACGTGTATAACAGTTTATAACTCGGTGTTGGCATACGTGTATAACAAGTATATAACTTGGTCGTCAGGGATTCCATCCTGCCGAGTAGGTATGGCAGCCTTTTATTTTCTGCCTGATTAATTAATGCGGATCCATAGCTGCATTCAAGGGTAATATACAGGCCACCTTATTGATTTGGACCTATGGACTTGCTATTTCTGAACTTAATTTTACCTTCTCTGCTCTGTTTTTCTTGACTTTTCAGTGTCGAGGGAAAAATGGATTGATCTGGTCAATGACCTTTAGTGTGCTTCCTACCTGGCGCTCATGGTAATGTCTATTATTCATTGATTCATTGCATAGATACTGGGTCTTCCATTTCACAACATGCTGTTGCCTATGAGCGTTTTCTCTTCCAACTAAAGATAATCCCACAGCAACTGCCAGTGGGGAACTAAGTATGAATGCCTTTATTGTAATAAGCGTCAGCTTCATGATATGAAGTAGCCAGTTTCCTTCTTTGCTGCTTTTCCTTGCTATAAATATCTCTGGTACCCATTTAAAAAAGAGCTGGGTGGACCCGGAGACAATTTTAGATCGGACTTTGCCTGAAGTGGCATCTGAACTCAGAACTTTCAAGTTGGCATGCTGGTTCACTAACAACAACGCGACCTAGCTCTCTCTCTCTCTCTCTCTCTCTCTCTCTCTCTCTCTCTCTTTGGCCACGAAATCTGTCTGCTGTTTTATAAATAAAAAGTAGCTGAGCTTAATCTATACTCTGTCTATTACCGTCAAGTTCAAAATCTGTTTAGTTTTTGGTTCTAAATAAACATTGCCGATGTTGAATGCAATTAATGAGATTATTAATCAACGTTAAAAATACTTAAAATGAGGGATTATTAAACAACATTCAAAATACTGTTAATGGGGGATTATTTAACAACATTTAAAATACTATTAATGGGGGGGGGGGTAATAATAAAATTTGGGATAACACTTTCCATTCAACAGGAACAATGGCACAGGGTTAAGGGGAGATAATTTTGGTCTAGTGGTGATCGTGTATGGGCGTTCAGACTATTGAAATTGTCTATTAATGACTTGATCCAGCCACTTGCGTAATCCCAACAATTTGCACTATGTGTAAGCTGTTGTACTGTAAACGAGCATTAATATCGTTATCATCATTATCATAATCATCATCATCATCATCATCATTTTCATATGCCATACTGGTTGGAGTAGGCGGTCTCCTCCCACAATTCTTTGTTCTCATTGCAATGCATCAACTCTGTTATTGACTTTTTTTTACCAAGCTACGAAAGCAAACTATCTAGTATCTTCTCTCATTGTCGACCGCGATCTCTCTTTCCCTGTATTTTGCCAGTTATAACCAAGTATTTAAACTCTCCTCTTCTCGTGATGTGCCAGAAATATGTCAATTCTTTCATCCTGGTATTTTCATTAGGAGCTCTTGTTTTTGTGTTGGTCTATTTGAGAATTTCCTCTTTGGTCTTTTTGACTATCCTGAAAACTCTCAACATTCTTCTGGTAAATCCCATCTCTGAGGCATCTAATCGTTTTTTTATTTATTAGTGCTCAAACCAGCGAGCATTTTTGTCTAGATCAGTATAATAATATAACGAAAATCAGCTTTGATGTGCAGCAATCGCTGATGGAGATGGTGTCAGAGGACATCATGTATTATGTTGAGGCATTGTGTGGTGAGAAATGTGGTGATCGGAATCTAACCAATTTGAGATCGGACTTAAACTGAACTGACATCTGAACCCAGAACATTCCGATTGGCAGGCTAGCGCACTAACAACAAAGTTTGTTTACGTCAGATCATGATTCTGCCTGTCTACCAAGTGTTGCTGGCAGATGTAAACGTTCAACATCTTATTGGTACTCCGACTTTGTTAAACTAGTAAACTCTGACATGTGTGATTTAAAAGAAAAAAAAAATAATTGGAGAATTTGAATGAATGAATGAATGAATGAATGAGGGGAAACTCTTTTATTGTTCATTCTCCCATAATTTGATGACTCTCAACATTCTTCTGAGAAATTCCACCTCTATGGTCTCGAAACATATTTTCATTTGTTTGTCTGCTCTTCATGATTGGCATCCATGCGTCGGAATTGGCTCTAACTAGCACTGATGAACTTACTTTCTCACTTCTGTGTATATACGTTTTGTACAAAGATGTTTTTCATTTTCCTAAATGATACTTTGGCTTGTTGTTATAGCTGGAATATCTTTTTATTTATATTTTCCTCTATCTATTTCTTCCCTGGAATTTTCATGGTTGTCTATTTTTAAAAATAAAATACTGTTCACTTTTTATTATATGGTCAAAGAAACAATGATTCTAGATGTCTCTCAACTCTGTTTCCACTCATTCCGGAGGAATGTTGAATATTATATTATACACACACGGAAACACACACTCGCAGGCACGTAGAAAGAATGGTTTACTGTGCTCACGATATTTTTCGTAAAATTTCAGCACTTCGTAAACAGAAAAGGTGAATCTGCTTGTGTGAAGTGTTTAGTGTTTACCAGCTCACGACACTGTGGGTTTATATTCTAGCGGAAATCTTCCACCTGGGCCCGTTTATATCGATGTACCCCCGACAGTCGGCCGGGAAGCCATTATCTGTGAGAATAAATAGTATGAAGATCAAAAGCTACCGGTGATAGCATGATAAACACAATTCCCATTCTTTCACATCGCGATGGTCTGTCTACTGTAGATAACATTACGATCTAGGTAAATATAACCAAAGAGCCAAACAGTTTGAAGTTAAATTGATTATGTTTCATTATACTGTTCGTTGCCGTTGGAAATAAATATCTACAATAAACAAAAAAAAAAGTAGAGAAAATTGACGAGATCCATATCGTTAGAAATGGGAGTGTACTCAAAAGGTAAATATATTTGGATAGAAGATAAATGAAAGACGAGGAATAAGAACATAGGTACTAAAATATTAAACAAATTACACAAGCAAAATGTTTATAATGAAAATCATATCAGGTGGAAAGATACATATCTATTTATAGCTTTCTGTCTGTCTGTCCGTCCGTCCGTCCGTCCGTCCGTCTGTCGTCCGTCCGTCCGTCCGTCCGTCCGTCCGTCCGTCCGTCCGTCCGTCCGTCCGTCCGTCTGTCTGTCTGTCTGTCTGTCTGTCTGTCTGTCTGTCTGTCTTTCGTTCGCCTGAACTAATATCTACATCAGTAAAGTCATTTCTTGTATACATTTTCAAGAAAGATGAAAATGAAGAGATTCAGGAACATTTAGCAAAAAAAGTACCATGAAAAAATGAGAAGTATGAATAATAGCTAGCAGAAAGTGACGAAGTAAATAATGTTATTTACCACCAACCGTTGGATCGTTGCCAATATTGTGTCACATACAAAATATAATTATTTATAGCTTTGTTCATGTCTGTTGGCTGTCAGGTATTTCATAGTAATTATTTGGCGCGTAATTTCAGAAGTTTATTTTCACTTCTTTTTTTATGCCTGTACTTTTATTTTCGCTGTAGAAAACATTCATAAAGATAGCTAATCTCATAGATATCAAAGTGATTTTTTAAATAATTTTTATTTCAATCTTAACATTTTTTTTTCCGGTTTAAAATTTAAAAAAGCCTGAATTTATGCAGGTAAGTCTGATATGCTTCGTTTGTTTAAAATAGCAGTCTGACGTCATATTGGCTTGTGGCAGTAGAGCGGAGTTGAGGCACAAGAACACAAATGCGCCTTGTTTATTCTGCGGCCCGATCTCTTGATTCAATATTGGCAGAATCAGACATAAGAAAAGTCGTTCAACAAACAGCAACCAGCCTGTTATACTAAAATGTTATCAAAATAATGACAAACTTCCTTCAACACAGGGAAACAAATGAGGGAGGAAAGAAGAAGAATAATGACAAACATATGACTGCTTGTTACCAAGCTTCTGTCGATTCCGCAATGCCCATACGCTGTAAATACAAGACTTAAGATCAAATCGGAAATAAAATTTAACTCAAGTCTGCATCAAGACAGCATTTCGAGTAATATACGTTTCTTACTCACTATTTGGTGCTACGTCATTGTAATGGCGCATCGTAAATCCCTAGACTGGCCGTACACTAATCTTACGGTCTGCTGTTTGATGTGCGACGGGGATAATCTGACGACTGTGTGTTTATTTGTTCGAAATAGGAGTCAACAACGATGGCCTAACATCATCAAGCGCTATACATTTAAAAATAAATATGACGATCATCACTTTCGGGAGGACGTGAACTTCTGGTACATGGTGAATAGGCGGCAGGAACCATTGAAGGCTATGCATGAAAAGTGTTCCTTGTTGCAGTTTCTTCATATTCCAAGTGCATGGAGGACTGGTTGGTCTCGAGGCAAGACGCCGGCCTCGGGACAGAGAGGTTGTGGGTTCAAATCTCGACTACACAGGTTGGGATTTTTAATTTATAATTTCTCTCTGCGATAAATGTATCTGTATCCAAGACGCCCAGTGTAGCTAAAGTCTGCTTATCAGAGGTCTAGAGAACCAACAAAATGCTAAGAGACTATCAAAGAAACGTTTTGTTTGCCAGTTGCAAATATTGACTTGAAAAATGTTGAAAAAAAAACGATTTCATGGACACGTTTCCTGTGAATTTGACGATACTTAAGTTGACGATTCAATAATTGTGTAGGAAAACCTTCAGAAATATGGATGAACGAATTGTCAAATAGCACTCATGTCACTGTCTATGACGTTAACTGAACAGCTCTGCCAAGAATACTGTTTGTTTTTCCCTCGAAGATAAGCGAATGATGAGAACAGAAAGACTGTCTGAACAAATTGCTCATGTTAAGGATATAAAATAAGTAAATAATTAGTTTCATTCCCTCTTTCTATTCCATCTTTCCATTTCGAGAAAACATCATACAATGTTGATTGAATTATCATTAACGTTCTGACTTCAACTCTACGTAATAGCTTCATGCAAAGATATTACTGAATATTCATACAGACGGTGTTTTTCTCCTTGGTGACGCGGTGTGTAATTAGAAACCAATGTTCTTGATTTTCCCAGAAATGCAAGTTTGACTTCACTCTTGCTGCTGGCAGTCTTTCTGTTAATTTGACCCAGACAGAAACATGTCTACACTCGATCAAATATGATTTCCTCAATGTCGATGTTTATCTTCCTCTCTTTGGTTCTCTATCGCTATGGTTCTCTCTCTCCCTCTCTCTCTCTCTCTCTCTCTCTCTCTCTTTCTTTTTCTATATATCTCAATACCCTACATATAAATGTAAATTTTCGGATTACAAGTGCTAATAAGAACAAGAATAATGAAATACATCACGCATCAAGTGTCACGTAAAGGAAAGATGGAGTTAGTGCCAATATATGGAATTCATCATTGTAGCACATAGAAGGTGGGGATTCAAGTGGTTGGGTATGTGAGAAGAATGGACAACATTCCAACTATTTATTGCATCGAGAACTTAGGGGCGGAGAGAGACCAAAGGGCAGGTTTGTGCTGATATATAATGATAGTTGCAGGACTTCCTTGAGAGAATTCTCTATTAGCGAAATAAACTCGGAAAATCTGGCATCAGATCAGAGCATAAGGAAGATATGATGCTAAAATCTGAAGACAAAAGGATCTGGAGACAGGAGATGAGTCCAAGCACCACAAATCATCTTATTCATTCTGCAGTTTGGTCTGTCTATCCAATATTGGCAGATTCAGTCACGACAGAAGCTGCATAGTAAAACAGTATCCAACACTAATATGTTATCAAACTACTGAAAAATCATTATTGATAGCTACCAAACGCATGAAATCGCCAAATAAAGTAAAAAGTAAAGTACCCCCGTCACGCCAGGTGGCGTATAAGGAAATATGGTGTTAGTGACCCTATATTTTACAGACCTTCAGCACACGATTTTTGGGGTAATGTGGTCGGTATTACGCCCGTGCTGCTTTACTTTCCTAGAAAAAATTCCGGTACCCATTAAAGGCTGGGTGAACCCGGTAGCCGTCGGTTGGGATCGAACCCCACCCCTTGTCCTTTGTATTCCAGTTCACTAAACACTGAGCTATCGCGGCTCCGAAACCGCCAAATGCCTTATATAAATATATATGAAATGTAATTTGACAACTAGTGCGGACATAGAGAAATGACAAAGTAACCAAAAAGATCAACTATAATGAAGAGAATATATTGGTCATATGTTGGCCTTGAGAAGAGTTTGTGATGTGAAGCGACAGGAGTATCTCAAAACATACCCTCAAATGGGAACCAAAAAGAAAAAAAAATAGCCTCCAGAAACACTAAAAAGAACCCTGAAGCGAGAAGCAACAGCAGCAGGAATCAAATCCCACGTCGAGATTGAACAACTCGTTAGAACAGAGACGTGTGGCGAGTTACAATGCTGGTCGTGTGTCAGATCTGATGCTTATAGCAAAGATCGTCAGACTAGGGGTCTAGAAATTCTTCCATTTGGCTTGAAAGGACAGTAGACAGTGTCAGTGTTTATATAAGGAATATGGTTGTAGTACCCATATCTTTTAGTCATCTAATCATTATTTGGCAATGTAACCTATGTCTGATCCGCATTAATTTTCCAGAAAAAAATATCTGCTACCCATCTAAGACTGGGTGAACCGAAAGGACGTCGATCGGGTTGGAACCCGACATCTTCTCATCTGAAGACGAGTTCATTAACCCCACCGCTACCATTCATACCTCTTGTACACCAGTTCACTAAACTCTACACTACAACGGTCTCCAGAAAACTAAGCTATAAAAAATTATTATTTCACTTGACAGTTTCCTATCTAATCTAGAAGGACATGTTACGAAAGTTATTAAAGAAACCTATATTATTTATAATCTATTTATTAAGCAACTAATTTATAATATAATTTAATACTGTCATTATTTAATACTGTCAAGGAGGCGAAGGCGCGCCTCCCAGCACCAGAGCTGGAAGTTGTCAGCGACCCACAGCTGATGGCTTGCGCCAGGATCGGTGAACCAGAACCATTCGGACCCTGCTCCACCTCTCCGTGGTGACTCCAGTAACAGACTAACCTGTCTAGTCTGGCCATGCGTGCAGGGATCGAAGAGGGAAGACAAACCGGTACTCAAAAAATGTCGTACTGAAGTCGGATGTGTTGGGCCGAAAGGCGCAAATATAACAGTTATACTGCAAGCCACAACACAACGCAGACACGTCCTTGTAAGGGCGGTTGATGAAGAGGAATATTCTAGTCTACCACGATACTCTACAATACTTAAATCATCGGGCGAAAGCAACCAACCAACCAACCAACTTCTTCTTCTTCTTTCTTCTTCTTTCCTTCCTCATCTGCCTTTCAGCGTCGAGGGGAGATATAATTTGCGGGCTTTTGCTCTTCTGTTCGCCTCTGCTGCTGTTATGTTTCCTAGTGCTTCTAATATTCCATCGACCCATCTTTTTCATGGTCGGCCCTTGGGTCTGGTGTTCTCACAATGTTTGTTGAAAGCTCGTTGTGTTGTGTTTTGTTCTTTCTGCCTTGTCACGTGGCCAAACCATTTTATCTGTTGTTTCCTTATATATTCTATAGCGGGGGCTATTCCTAGCTTTTTCCTGAGTTCTTCATTTCTGATCTTATCTCTCAGACTGTTTCCTGTCATTCGTCTAACACATTTCATCTCTGTAGAGGTTATTTTTCTAATTGTTCTTGCATCTAGGGTCCAGGTCTGGCATTGGTAGCACAACGTTGGGATGAAGATTGTATTGTACAGTGCTCGTTTTGCCTCCAGAGTTATTTCCTTGTTAGACAATAGTGGTGATGACTGTCCGATGATTTGACAAGCTTTGTTGCATCTCGATTCTATCTCTTCCGTTTGAGAATTATCGTTTGTCATTAGACTTCCTAGGTATTTGAATTCCTCTACTTGTTTTAGTTGTCTGCCTTCTATAGTTATGTTGATGTTCTGTTTAGTTTTGGCGACGTTCATGACTTCTGTTTTGTTGATGTTGATTTTCATGTTGTATTTTGTGCCTGAGACGTTGAGTTTGTTTAAGTGTTCTTGTAGGTCTTCTATTGTTTCATGTATTAGTGCCTGATCGTCTGCAAATAGAAACTCGTTGATCTCCTCTGTCTCTGATGGGTTGGCTAGCTTGCATATATGGACCATGTATGTAATAAACAGAAGGGGGAATAGTACGCACCCCTGTCTTACGCCTGATCTGACTTCGAAGTGGTCTATGTAGCCTGCTGCTGTTCTGACCCTGCAGCTGCTGTTGACGTAGAGGCTTTTAATAATGTTGGTTAAGTGTTGGTTTACTCCGTATGTTGTTAGTATCTCCCACAGTTGTTCTCTGTTTACTCTGTCGAATGCTTTTTCCTGGTCAATGAAGGCGATATATAAGTTTTGATTGTGTTGTGTCGTTTTTTCTGCAAGCTGTTTTAGTGTGAATAGTGCGTCGGTACATCCTCTGTTTTTTTTCGGAACCCCATTTGAGAATCGCTTAACTGTAGTTCTATTATTGGTCTCAGCCTTTTTTTCCAAGATTTTGGCGTATAGCTTTCCTACATGGCTGAGAAGAGATATACCTCTATATTGATTGCAGTCTCTTTTGCTACCTTTCTTTTTCCATATTGGTATGATGATTGCCTGTTGCCAGTTTTCTGGGGCTTGTTGTTGGTGCCATGCTGCATTAAATATTCTGTGCAACCATTGCATTCCTGTTTCTCCTGCTGCTGCTATTATTTTTATTGGTATGTTATCTATCCACGGCGCTTTATTTCTTGGTGCATATTTGATTACTTCTTAGATTTCCTATTTCATGATGTTGGGTTCAGTATTTGTGAGTTAGGTCAACCGAATCACTAACAACAGAGTTTTAAATTGCAGTTAAAATATATACAAATTACGATGAATAACGGACCATCAAACATTTGACCTGCTGCGTGTTTAACCGAATTTTCAAAATATGGATGTTGCTTTTGTACATTAAAAAAAATATTTTTACGTAGGAAATGCTTTACACAAGAGACTATGAAACTGTGAACAAATGGAATAATTGTAGAAATTATTATTAGAGGCAGAGTTGTCCTCAAGTGTATGAGGTGGCTGAGAAATCGATCCATAAATTGCTGAATTGTTTCCTTCCCATTTATGAAGTTATTGTCCTCTATTATTCTGGCATCCATAACCTGTCAGATTTGACATCTTGCTACACACAGAAGAAAATTGATTTTAAATTGAGGTTATGTCTTTAATTCTAACCAGTAGAACATCTGTATAGATGTGTCACAGTTTTTAACATGAATAGACTGCCTGTGGTTGGAGAGGGGCCATAAGTGTGCAGCATAGATCTTGAGATGGGACAGTAAGGTGCCTGTTTATTGTTTTTGTGTTGCCGAAACATATCGCAAAGGCGATATATCTTTGTAACAGGACGATTCAATTGACTTACTCTTATGATTATGTGTTATGAGTTTTGTAGAAACCGGCGCAACCTTTGGCAAAGAATAGGTAGGAATGAGGGCAGGGTACTCTGCTCTACCCGTAGTAAAATCAGTCAAGGTCACACTGCTTATCCCACTTTTATTTCAACGATACGACACTCAATCTTTCTTCACCCTTTTGTAGTTATTATGAGTTCCGTGATCTTAATATTAACCCACAATGTAATATTATTCTCGTCTTGATATGTTACATCCTTTATTCACTTCTTATATCAGTCTGGTCTTGTATACAGAATCGCATTATCAGTTACATTTAACTCGTGCATTAAGGGATTAGAAACGTGGTGAGAAACAACATAGATACTGTGCAAGGTCTGTTGTTTGATAACAAAGATCGCCGGAAACAGAGCATCTAGAATTTCTGTCCTCTGTGCCGTCTTCTGCTCGAAAGGACAATAGACACACAGACAGACGGATAGATAGATTGCCTTGCAACATCTATCTGTCATTGGAATACCACTTCCGTGTTTAGTCCTTTCGATGAAATGTGTGCTAGCAAAATTAGAACTTACAATTTTTAGAAACAATTATTGAAATTTCGTAAAATTTTACACTTTCTCTAATCCATCAATTATTCAATACAATTTTTTTTTCATTCTCCATCAATTAATGTTGACGAAAGATTTGTCGATAATGCAACAATATCACTGTACCATCGGTATATAGTTATAATACGGGAGGTCAAAAAGTAATGCACACCAATTTTTTTCTCGGCTAATAATAAAGATAGGAATATGAAATTTTGCACACTTGGAATATGACATATTCCAATTATGTGTACCAAATTGCACAGCATTCTGATAAATATTACGCAATCTATGAACCGTTAAAATGGAGCTTGTCAACAATGTCCGTTACAAACAGCGAATTGTCATAGAATTTCTGGTTGCGGAAAAAGAAACTCTGGCAAACATTCATAAACGACTGTGTGCAGTGTACAAATGTTCTGCAGTCGATAGGAGCACAGTTAGTCGCTGGGTTCAGAGAATTAAAGCTGCAGAAAGTGTACGAGTGGAGCTGCATGATTTACCGCGTTCTGGACGTGTTGCCTCGGCTACCAGCACAGACATGTTAAACCGGGCTGATGCCATTATTCGTAAGGATAGGCGTATCACTAGTCAGCAATTGGCATTGCAGCTTACAGTCAGCAAGGGAAGTGCAATCGCAATTTTTAAAACTCTCGGATATTCAAAGATTTGCGCTCGATGGGTTCCTTGGTGCCTAACAAATGATCACAGAGTTCAAAGGAAAACATTCTGTTCTGAATTGTTGGAGCGTTTCGGTGTTGAAGGAGAAATGTTTTTTGTCAAAAATTGTTACCGGTGACGAAACGTGGGCACATTATTATGAGCCTGAAGCAAAAATGCAGTCAATGGAATGGCATCATCCGCAGTCACCAAAAAGAAAAAAATTCAAACATCTCCATCAGCCGGAAAGGTGATGATCACTGTCTTCTGGGACATTGATGGTGTGATTCTTGTTGATGTAATGACAAGAGGTGGACAATCAACTCGACAGCTTACATCAATACACTGACAAAACTCAAAAATCGGTTCCACAGAGTTCGGCCTAATAAGCCATCTGCAGATTTGTTGCTTCAACATGACAATTCACACAAGTCTGGTAACACGGGAAGCAATCAACAAATTTGGTTGGACTGTACTGCCCCATCCTCCTTACAGCCCTGATCTGGCTCCCTCAGATTTCCATCTGTTTGGACCACTCAAAAAATTCCTGCGTGGGACACACTTTGACAATGATGAGGGTGTGATCCGTGTAGTTAAAAAATGGCTACGCGAGCAGGACAAAACTTGGTACAAACGAGGTATTCATGACCTACTTTCGCGTTGGCGTAAGGCAATACGCTTGGACGGAGATTATGTTGAAAAATAGGTAGTGTAAAGGGGATGTTCAGCTACAATCTGTGAAAATTTCACACATTTTGCCCGAATAGTTTCCCAGAAAAAAATTGGTGTGCATTACTTTTTGACCTCCCTACTTCGTTTCGATAATACTTCCAGTAATTGGGTCAAATATCATTTCTTTCATATAACAATTCTCTGCTTGTGAAAATCCATCTCGGAGGTGGCTGTTGATACAAATCAATTATGGGAAATACATTTGAGCAGTGAGGCAGTTAGGTAAACTGTCTGCTGCTGGATTTGTGCAATGTTTAGCCAGTGGAGCGGTCTCTTCCGGATAGGCGTTTTCGTACATGCCATTTCATGCTTAAATCAGAAGGCACATTCAGTAGTTCTGAACGACCAGCATGAACATTCATCTGTACATCAAGATTCTCTTGCACTGCTTTAGTGCATCCGTGTCTCTATGTTGCCTATGTTTGGTCTCTCTCGCGCGCGCTCTCTTTCTCTCTCCCTCTCTCGTTTACACAGATATATATTATATATACACATATATAAATACATACTTATTTAAATTCAACACACACACACACACACACACATGGGAGCCGTGAAAGTTCAGTGATTAGTGAACTGGACTACAAAGGACAAGAGGTAGGGTTCGATCCCAACCGACGGCTTCCGGTTCACCCAGTCGTTAATGGGTGCCGGATTTTTTTCTTAGAAAGCAAAGCGGCACGGGCGTAATACCGACCACATTACCCCAAAAATCTTGTACCGAAGGTCTGTAAAATTTATGGTCGTTAACACCATATTCCCTATACGCTACATGGCGTGACGGGGGTACTTTACTACTTTTCTCTCTCTCTCTCTCTCTCTCTCTCTCACACACACACCCATATATATACATAAAAAGAGAGAGAGAGAGAGACGAAGATACAGAGGTAGACGTAGAGGAAAGATACAAGATACCTTAAAAGAATGGTTTGTATGCAGTTATAGTGGTGTTAGGGGAATATTGAGAGCAACACTATAAAATTAGTCATGAGAATAATTAATTGTTTAAGAGGGATTCTAACATAAAATGAGAAACTGTGAGACTGTTTTGCATACAGATCAAGGTTAACCATGGAATGACCAAAATCGTCCAATCAAATAGCTAAATTCCCTCGTCACTTAGCTGACGTCACAACCATCAGTTAAGTAGTGTAGTCATACTGGACCCAGGAATTCCACCAGGCAGTTTGTGATTTAGTGTGGGAGCCGTAAGACGGACAAGGGAGAAAGAGTTAGGAAAATGTAGGACACCTTAAACGAAACATAAGATAATTAAATGGAACCTGGAACTTAAGAGAAAAGATTGAGTAATTAGTATTTCAAATCCAAAAGGATCAGGTTAGCATCCATTAGTTTCAGATACGATTGTGCAGCAGTCGTTAGACTAATTATTTTGTGTAATTTCAATTGTGAGGTCGGTATGAACGATATAGTTGTTTGGTTCGCGTTCACCCGATGACTAAAGGATCACACATCTTCGCCATCCGCCCTTAAAAGGACGTTTATTTGGCGTGTCTGCGTCGTGTTGTAACGATTTGATTAACATTGTAAATATGCTTTGGTTAAAGAATAAAAACCAAAGAGCTGGCAGGTAGCCATGACTTCTTAAGACAACGTAAAACTTTGTGGACTCCATCGTTAGTTTCGTCCTTTAATTTTACATAATATCAAGATGACTCGAGTCTTCAGTAGAGTCTGATACTAGTTTGAAAGTCCATAAAAAGAAGTTTACAGAAGTCAAGCAGCAAGGAATTGAATCATTCCCCTAGGTTTAACAAGAACTTGAAGAAAATCGTGGTTGCTTGTAGAGAGAGCATTTAAAAAATAGAAAAAAAGGTATGGTAAAAGCTTTACGTGGTTAGTAGACGACACAGATTTGAACGACGTTTCGGCTCAATAGGCCTTCAGCAGGAACAGACAAACAACATCACACACAGATATGTAAATAAATATAACTAATCCTACATGGCTAATTAGTAATGAAATATCCAAAACAAAATAATCGAAAAATGTTAAAGAAAAGCAAATTGACTTCCCTTATGCCGTTGAAGCTGGTCAGGACGTGAAAAGGGCGCGTAACGCGGGTCTGGCTGTAATTTACCCTCTGGACAGGGGTGGAGGGTACTAAAAATACACGAGTGGGGGGGGGGGGACGCTGTCTAGGTTACGACGGCTAGCAAGTAGAGAGTTTGAAGAAAACTGAAGGTAGGGAAGTCTCGAAGTAACAGAAACTCAAGCAAGAAAACTGAAGGTAGGGAAGTCTCGAAGTAACAGAAACTCAAGCAAGAAAACTGAAGGTAGGGAAGTCTCGAAGTAACAGAAACTCAAGCAAGAAAACTGAAGGTAGGGAAGTCTCGAAGTAACAGAAACTCAAGCAAGAAAACTGAAGGTAGGGAAGTCTCGAAGTAACAGAAACTCAAGCAAGAAAACTGAAGGTAGGGAAGTCTCGAAGTATCAGAAACTCAAGCAAGAAAACTGAAGGTAGGGAAGTCTCGAAGTAACAGAAGCTCAAGCAAGAAAATCAATAAATAATCTTTAATGGTCGCCCTAGTGGTTGTAAGTTAAATAACAACGAATATTTCGTCAGCTGTACAGACATCAGAAGGTCGTCAATGATCAAATATAGCGAAGAGCCCATATCATGCCCAGAGAGTCAATCAAGTAGACAGAAGATATAGGAACAACAACGCGAAGTAGAAACGGTTGCTCATTCAGAATATGAAGAACTGTCTGGCGCCATCCGCAAGAAAATTACACCCATGTCATCAATAGAAATTATAAACACCTATAGAGACAGAGGGTGTCCGGTTAGCGCAATCGATAGGCGGTTGGCTTACCACGGCAACAGCCGGGGTTCGTACCCTGGCGAGGACACCTGGGTTTTACTAATTCCCTAAAAATTAGTGGGAGCCGCGATAGCTCAGTGGTTAGTGAACTGGACTACTACGGACAAGGGGTAGGGTTCGATCCCAACCGACGGCTCCGGGTTCACCCAGCCTTAAATGGGTACCGGATTTTTTCTGGGAAAGTAAAGCAGCACGGGCGTAATACCGACCACATTACCCCAAAAATCGTGTGCTGAAGGTCTGTAAAATATAGGGTCACTAACACCATATTTCCCTATACGCTTGGCGTGACGGGGGGTACTTTACTTACTTACTTATAGAGACAGAACGTTGTGGAGAGACGTGCTCTTCTTTGCCAGTATGCACCAGTACCTGATGATGATATATCAATTATAATGTAACAAAACAGCAATGGGGTGATTTTTTTTTTTTTAATTGAGAAATGTAAAAGGAAATACTGGTTTGCTGATGGTAACGCGGATGAGTTGAGTTCAAATTAGTCTTGTAAATATATTTGTATGAACTGTGGAAATTGTAAAGAAAATTCATTTAAGAAAAAAAACCAGAGATTAAGTTTAATCTGGCAATAACGTGTCAGAAAGTTTGTGTAAACAGAAGCAACATGTTACTAATCTAAACAGTTTAAGGGGATATGAAGACTGCATTGAAACATTACACATTTTAACATTGCACCGTCGGCATTAATTACACATTGATAATGTTATCGATGGAACTTTCGTAACATTAACGGTTCATGTATGTTGTAAATATAATGACGTTCATTGTTTGTAAGGTGGTAAACGGTGGGTGGGGAAGAAAGGCCAAGATGACTGAACGTAAACGGTCAATGTTCCACAGCTGACTGAGCGCGTCGCGATCGGTTAACAACAGAGCTGACACAGACACTACTCCACCTCCAAGCAGTACTCATGGAAACAGACTACCCAGACTGGCCAAAGAGAGTATAGATAAAAAAGGAAGGTAACCAGATGCTTAAAAATGCAGTGCTGAAGTCGGAAGTATTTGGCCAAAAGGTTCAAGTATCACAGCTAAGCTACAAACCACAACACAGCGCATCCATGCCCTCTTAACGCCACTTCAAAGGGGGACACCAAAGAGGACTATTCATTCCTTTAGTTGTTGTGGGGTGAACACAAGAAAGAAAGAAATAATGTTCATAATTCATGTTAAGTGTTAAATATATGACGTTGTTAATGTAATTTTACAATTGTAGCACTAATTGTGGAGCTTTTATAACGTTAAAAGTGCATAGATATGAAAGGTTTGTAACATTACTCGATCATAGTTAATATTAATGAGGAACGTCTATAACATTAATAGTGCATATAATCCTTGGTGTTAAAGGTTTGAAAAGTTAATGCGGGATATCAGTAACATGAATAGTAAAAAGGTAATATTAATGGAAAATTATGAAAAGTGATAATATAGTATCGTTATACTTATAGGATATATCAAATTAAATTAAGAAGAAAAACATGGACGCTACCTGGCATATGCTAACTATCTTTACGTCATTTTTTCAAATACTTATGTCTGCCGTGGGGAACATATCGGACCAGAGAATACATGCCACTTGTCCTGACCAGATAATACATGCCACTTGTCCTGACCAGAAAATACATGCCACTTGTCCTGAGCAGTAGTCACGAGGTGTTCGGGTCTGAATTTTTATTTCATCCCCGATATAAGTAACTTTTGACCTCACAGGGATTCAAACCTGCGTACTCCTGATTTGGAGCCCGACAAGTTACTGATTCGGCCACTCGCTCTCCGGTGCAGACGTATAGATATTATGGTTTTAATGCCCATATAAAAAGAAACAGCTTAAGCACATTAAGTTGCGTCCAATATGGTCAGATTGATTCGATTCTTTCCAAGAAAAACCCGGAACATATTAAATCTTGAGTGAACTTACAAAACCAGGATCAAACCCAAACTCTTGTCCGTAGTAGTTCAAGTCACCAAACACTGAGCTATTGCGGCTCTCATAAATTGGGTGCTGCAAAGTTTAAAAAAAGAAACAAAGGAATGGTGTCGATGGCATAAATACATCCATAAAAATGTATTCGCCCAGATTTGTAAAAAGTTACATCACAATAGACAGCATTCCCGAGACATAACTAACAACACAATTTTTTTGCCACGAATACGTTGTTTAGGGAGCCGCGATAGCTCAGTGGTTAGTGAACGGGACTACAAAGGATAAAAGCGGCACGGGCGTAATACCGACCGCATTACCCCAAAAATCATGTGCTGAAGGTCTGTAAAATATATAGTCACTAACACCATATTCCCTATACGCCACTTGGCGTGACGGGGAACTAACACCATATTCCCTATACGCCACTTGGCGTGACGAGGAACTAACACCATATTCCCTATACGCCACTTGGCGTGACGGGGGCTCTATACTTTTTTTTATTTTTACTGCTTGGTTTAGTTTTTACTCACAAACAAAAAAAAAAAAAAAAAAAAAAAAAAAAAAAAAAAAAAAAAAAAAAATTGTTCTTCGTGAAGAGAAATAATCATGCAAAGTTAGTAAAATTCATACAGGAAACGATATTGCTGATACAGACAATACTGCGAGTGAACGAAAGATAGATAGATGCAAAGTTAATATTGTTTGTTGTGATTTTTGTTCTTAAGGGATAATGATAAATCTGACGAGATATTGTTTCAAGTAATTCTTGTTCTTCTTTCTTTCCTCATTGGCCTTTCATACTCAAGATATATGTTGCGGTCTTTTGCTCCTCTGTTAGCTTCTGCTACTGTTATGTTTCCTAGTGTTTGTAATATTTCAGTAGTCCATCTTTTTCGCGGTCGGTCATTGAGTCTGGTTTCCTCGCAATGTTTATTGAAGGATCATTATGTTGTGTTTTGGTATTTCTGTATATCATGTAGCCAAACCATTTTAACTGTTGTTTCCATATGTATTCCAAAGGTGGAATTATTCCTAACCTTTATTACGTTGTTTCTTTATGTAGCGGGAATTATTCCTAGCCTTTATTACGTTGTTTCTTTATGTAGCGGGAATTATTCCTAGCCTTTATTACGTTGTTTCTTTATGTAGCGGGAATTGTTCCTAACCTTTATTATGTTGTTTCTTTATGTAGCGGGAATTATTCCTAACCTTTATTATGTTGTTTCTTTATGTAGCGGGAATTATTCCTAGCCTTTATTACGTTGTTTCTTTATGTAGCGGGAATTATTCCTAGCTTTTATTACGTTGTTTCTTTATGTAGCGGGAATTATTCCTAGCCTTTATTATGTTGTTTCTTTATGTAGCGGGAATTATTCCTAACCTTTATTATGTTGTTTCTTTATGTAGCGGGAATTATTCCTAGCTTTTATTATGTTGTTTCTTTATGTAGCGGGAATTATTCCTAGCCTTTATTATGTTGTTTCTTTATGTAGCGGTAATTATTCCTAACCTTTATTATGTTGTTTCTTTATGTAGCGGGAATTATTCCTAGCCTTTATTACGTTGTTTCTTTATGTAGCGGGAATTATTCCTAGCCTTTATTATGTTGTTTCTTTATGTAGCGGGAATTATTCCTAGCTTTTATTACGTTGTTTCTTTATGTAGCGGGAATTATTCCTAGCTTTTATTATGTTGTTTCGTTATGTAGCGGGAATTATTCCTAGCCTTTATTACGTTGTTTCTTTATGTAGCGGGAATTATTCCTAGCCTTTATTACATTGTTTCTTTATGTAGCGGGAATTATTCCTAGCCTTTATTACGTTGTTTCTTTATGTAGCGGGAATTATTCCTAGCCTTTATTACGTTGTTTCTTTATGTAGCGGGAATTATTCCTAGCCTTTATTACGTTGTTTCTTTATGTAGCGGGAATTATTCCTAGCCTTTATTACGTTGTTTCTTTATGTAGCGGGAATCATTCCTAGCCTTTATTACGTTGTTTCTTTATGTAGCGGGAATTATTCCTAGCTTTTATTACGTTGTTTCTTTATGTAGCGGGAATTATTCCTAACCTTATTACGTTGTTTCTTTATGTAGCGGGAATTATTCCTAGCTTTTATTATGTTGTTTCTTTATGTAGCGGGAATTATTCCTAGCCTTTATTTCAGTTCATTTCTGATCTTATCTCTAGGCTGTTTAATGTGCTTGAAAAGTAAACGGTTCTTGGGATTGTGAAAATATTATCAAGGGAGTTTTACATTAGATAGCGTTCTGAGAATATTAATGGAATATATAACATGAGAAAAGAGTTCTTAAATGTTATGTAGAGCCAGTCTTAACTTATGGATGTCAATCATGGACAATAGGACAACAGACAAGAAAATCACAGGAGTCTGTAGAAATGTGGTTTTACAGAAGAGTGTTGAGAATACCATTGTCAGCTAAGAAGAATAATGAAAATGTTCTGAAAGAGGTCACAGCAAAAAGAGAACTAATTTCCAATATTAGGAAGAAACAATCAACATTTTTGGCCAAGTAATGAGAAGAGAACAGCTGGAATATATTGTAACAACTGGAAAGATTGAGGGACGAAGAGATAGAGGGAAGCAAAGAGAAAAAATATCAGACAGCTTAAGAGAATGGCTTGGCAGAATGTCAACAACAGAAATGATAAATAACTGTCGAGATCGAAAGTTATAGAGAGGCATGATCACCCACGCCAGCAGGCCCGGTACTTGACGATAATGATGATAGAAAATGAGAGCAGTGATAGCAGCAATAGAATAGTGATACAATTAATAGTCCGCTGATTACGTACAAGAAGTAATAATGACAGTGGATGAGTGTTTACGTTGACTACACATTTTTAACAGGAAAAGAGCAGTGAAACATGAATGGAGTTATGCTAACTGCGGTGGTAGAGTGGAATATATAAAATATTGTTAATAGTAACGGAAGAGTGAAGAAGTAAATAGAACA
Organism: Megaustenia siamemsis; assembly: GCA_032433765.1. NCBI lineage: Eukaryota > Metazoa > Mollusca > Gastropoda > Stylommatophora > Ariophantidae > Megaustenia > Megaustenia siamemsis. The sequence goes on from JAVIAB010000073.1 coordinate 99,902,228, forward strand.
TTGGTAACAGAAATGGGACAAGGAAAACGTGAACAGAACATTGTTAACTGTAGTGTAGCAGTAATAGTGGGTTATTGTTAACGTAACTGGACAGTGGAATGGTTATGGAGCGTTGTTAATAGCAATGGGGCAATGATAAATAAATATTGTTAACAGTGATAAAGATGAATAAAGGTGAATAATGATGAAGTGATAACGTTAATGGGGCACTGTTAACATCAATAGAGCAGGGACAACATTTATACAAAAAATATGTTAACAGAAATAGAGCCTTGGTAATGTTAACGATTTGTAGACGTGTGTAAACGCGACATTAAGACTGAATTCCCTGCAGCCTGGGAAGAAATAGTTGCAGACCGCAATCTTTGGAAACACACTCTAAAGCTCCAACTCAAACAAGAAGCAGACAGATTCATAGAAAAAGAGAATACATGGGTAAAGAAAAGAAAAAATAACATTTCTAGGAGTGCTGAGAAATTCATAGTCAACTATGACTGATGCTAAATGGTAACGAACGTTGTTAACAAACGAGTAGTGATAAGCATGGTATGAGAATATTGTATTTGACGTCATGACTGGCGGTTCATAGCAAGTAGCTATGACATGTCAGTTGTTTGGTAACATATTAACTTCTTATGCTTGATGCTGTTTGACTGAGAGCTGGCTTTGTGCGAAATGTGATAACAATTTGTAAACAACAGGTAGAGGACAATGTTGAACATGAGAACCTAAGTTGCTTAGTTGGCCGTGTGCTCTAGCGTTTGTTTCTCGTGGCATGGCGCTGTGTCGAAGAGTGCTGGTTCGATCCTGCTTCGGGCTGTCTATTTTGCTTTGTTTTTTTCTGTTTTTGATTTTTTGTGAATTTTTTTCTGAGCGTTGTAAACGTACCTCTTCCCCTGAAATTATTCGTTGATCCATCGCCTTGAAGGTTTCCCTCCATAATAATATTCATTCATTATTATTTGTCTCCAACAGTGCTAAAACAAGAAGTACTAATTAAAGAAGTAGAAAATTCTGTATAGGAGTTACCTATATATAAAGGATCCGATGACCTACGAGCAGAAATAATCCAAACAGCAGGGGAAAGCTGTATCAGATGGCTACGATGGCTACATAGGATCTTTAATGCAACATGGTTTGAACAAACCACACCCCTTGATTGACAGCCAGCAATAAGTAATACCACTTTGGAAAAACAAAGGGAGCAATCGAGAATGCCAACAATAATATGGCATCAACCTTCTGAACCACGTAGGTAAAATGTATGCCAAGATAATAGAAACAAGATTACGGCCAATTATAGAACCACAGTTGGCAAAAGAACACATTGGCTTAGGATAAATAATAGCTGCACAGATACAATCTTTAATTGCAAGTTTAGCAGATCATATATAAAAAAAATGTGCAATATGATAGGAACCTATTCGTCGCTTTTGTATAGCAAGAGTTCGAGAGAGTTGATAGAATCGGACTATGACAAATAATGACTCAACATGAAATATGCAAACATATTATCTTATAGAAAAGTCTATACAGTGATTGCAGAAGTGTGGTTAGAATAGACCAAGGAATATTAAAACCATCCAAAGGTTCGATGAAAGACAAGGAGTTTTAAATCACCGTTCTTATTGATCTTATCGACAGCATAAGCAAAGATGTCAATTCCAAAAATGATAATATCAATGAATTAAACTTTGCACATAACTAGGGTCTTCATAGCAGAAATACTTGATCAATTGCAACATTTCGTTTCCATTAACCAAGGACGCAAAAAATATGGGAATCATCATCATGTGCCATACCGGTTGGCGTAGACGTTCGTGACTTCCACAATCTTCTATCTACAGTGCATCGCATCAGTTCTGTTGTTGACTGTTTTCCATGCCATGACACAAAGCTATCCAGTATTTTCTCTCTTTGTCGTCCGCGATCTCTCTTTCCTTTTATTTTGCCAGTTGTAACCAAATATATGAGAATCAACGCAGCAAAAAAACAGAAGTGATTAAAATGCATGTATATATATATATATATATATATATATATATATATATATATATATATAGAGAGAGAGAGAGAGAGAGAGAGAGAGAGAGAGTCAAACAAAACAAGGCATTAATAGAGGACACAGGTATAAAACAGGTGTCAGAGTGCAAGTATCTCGGAACCAAATTTTTATGAGAAGGAAATGGATAATGAAATTAACATTAAGTTCAGTAAGAAAAAACAAGTGTTTGGACAGCTACTCCCTCTCCTACAATACAAATCTACAAGCCATTCTCGTTGCGCGGACAAGTCCATACGTGTTTAGATCTCTTCAGAAGCATATCCCTCAACGTGTAGCAACTAACGTCACCGATGATGTGGTTGAGTAATAGGTCTTCTTTGGAGTCGATTTTTCGTCCAGTCTTCCTGAGGACATTCAGAATATCAAAACGGTCCATTGCCATTCCGCACTCAACATCAGCCACACTGGCAAGTCTGTCAGCATGTTGATTACCTCTTACACACGCGTTCACTAACACAAAAATGATGCAGACACTTGTTAGAATAGACCCTTGAATCGCTTAAACAGACAGCTGACTTCATAAGAGAGTCTGGAATCCTACTCTGATTGAGACTTGATCGCAGAGAGAGAGAGAGAGAGAGAGAGAGAGAGAGAATATACTCCCCTTGAGACTCTAACACCACTTTCGTCGAACAAAGTCAGTGGTGGTCTTTCTGAGCATAGAGTCACTGAGCGCACCCACACGTGTTTAAGGTTGTGTCACAAATCTAGCTAATGCTTTAGTAACAGCCATCATTTCCATGCCAAACTACATGTAGTCAATACGAAAACACCACTAGCTTCCTTCACATTTCTCTCTCCAGCAAGAGCCGCGAAAGCCCAAGAATTGCGTACTTGCCCACAAAAGAACCGTCTGTGTCAATGTCTGCGTCTCTATCAGAAGCGTTCTCGAAGACAAGACATGCACTTCTGCATCAACCACCAATGGGTTTTGTTGACTACATTCTCTGTCCAGTCTGACGACGACTGGAAATAACGTACAACACTCTGACGTCACTCGTACCCATTCTTCCCCGGGTTCTATGTCCTCGATTGAACACACCTGCCGAATAATATCCATAGCCTGCCCCATCCATTATTTTATTTTACAATTAAACCTGCTGCCATCTGTACCCATAAAGTCTAGTAAAGCGAATGATGTGGGTCTGCACTGATTCGAATGTAGGCACGTGCCAGGCAAAGTCTTATTCTGTTTGCCGTGGTGGGAAAATCGAGGAGACAGCTCTTCGCCCTCTCTCAATATATTGTGTGCACCCAATGAAGATGTGCAATGCCTCATTTGATATCCTTTCCAATCGTTAAATCTGCAGATTGTTGAGAGTCAGGGTCGCCGGTGCACATTCAATCACATAAAAAAAAAATAGTAAAGTACCCTCGTCACACCAAGTGACGTATAGGGAAATATGGTGTTAGTGACCCTATATTTTACAGACCTTCAGCACATGATTTTTGGACCTTCAATCACATACAGAACCAGCCTCTGGTATAAGAGAACAAGATGGCGCTGCTCAATATGTGCTGATGTAATGACTGATTTTCAATTCTACGTACTCAACATGTTTGTTAAAAGCAAGGCTCCTACAATACAACTCAGTACCAATACACATAAGGAAACATCGTATAAAAAGATTTTTTTCCCACTCTATGTTATAGTGCTGAACATGGTCATTCAAAACAAGTCAGCTAACAACGCTAATCTGCACAGAAATGATAAAGAACCAATTTGACATGGCTTCTAAAAACAAAACAAAAAGTGGTTTGCCTAGTGGAGAGAATGTCTTGTGATGTCATGCTATATAAAGCATACACAATAAGAGAAGGATACAGAACTGGGAGGTAGACCGAGACTAAGCTGGACAGACAACGTCAGAGAAACTCTACAACATCAAGTGTCATTGCTTAGGCTGCCAGTAAAACAAGAACTTTGTATCATGTCTGGCACCTGAAGTTATATACAATAGCAAGATGCAGTACGGCAGACAGACAGGCAGGCAGACAGATAGACAGATAGATAGACAGACAGATTGATAGATAGATAGATAGATAGATAGATAGATAGATAGATAGATAGATAGATAGATAGATAGATAGATAGATAGATAGATAGATAGATAGATTGATAGATAGATATACAGACAGACAGACAGACATACAGACAGATAGACAGATAGATAGATAGATAGGTAGATAGGTAGATAGGTAGATAGATATATATATATATATATATATATATATATATATATATATATATATAGAGAGAGAGAGAGAGAGAGAGAGAGATAGAGAGAGAGGGAGAGAATATTAATTATACATTCTTGCATTAATTTCTTAGATTAGCATCCCGGGAACAGCTATTTAACAAAATCTAATAAGCTAAATAATTTAGCCAGAGCTTTGAAGAAACTTCCCTATAATGAAAACAACCTACATCACATATTAATGTGTATTGTATGTTATAATAAAATTCATGTTTATGTAATGAACGAACTGAAGGCAATAAATAAACATAAAGAAAAGTGAAAGTACATTGTTTAAAAATAAAAAGAACAGTTTCAAAAACGGATGTCAATTTGACTTTAAACAGTTACTAAAGCGCTTCCAATGCGGGCATCATCACAATCAGAATTAGTGCAATGATCAGGATGGAGTTGACTCTCTTGAATACGTTAATCAAACAGAACGTGTCTTTTTTCTTCTTCTTCTTCTTCTTCTTCTTCTTCTTCTTCTTCTTCTTGTTACTGTTATTATTATTATTACTAATTTTTCTTCAATTTCTCTTGCACCATTTTGGGTCTCTCAAGAGATACAAATTTCTAGTTGCTATTATTCACAACCGCAGCCATTTTTCTTTAAAACCGTTGAAGGTTATTTGATGACGTCACTTCCGTTTACTATAGGGTACCTCGAACCCTCCGTCCTTCACAACAGAACTTTTCTTGGCATAAAGACAAGGTTGTGGATGTTGATGTAGTTTTGTTAGGTGGATATGGTATCGCAGCAAAGAAAAATGGAAGGTTTAGTTTATAAAACATAACACCCCCCAAAACAGTTAACGAGTTTACCATTTAGTGCTTGCAACAACATCAAGCAGGGTGAATTGTAATTTAAATGACCCTCTGTGATTCCAAAGAAAGGCAAGATGAAGCGAAGGTTGATTATTACGTAGATAGAAACGAAATGGGGGAAAGAAATAGCCAAACGTACAATGACAGACTTACAAAACATCACAGTCATAAGTGAGATAGACAGCAACACGGCAAGCATTGGTTTATAATATGTTTCAATCTCTTCAAATGTACTAATACTTCTGTCCTAACTTTCCAGCATAAAAGTATGATAAAATGAAGAGTAAACGCTCACATGCCAGTCACCATTAACGTTCTAAAAAAAAAAAAACATACAATTAGCCAATGCTTTTTTTTTTTTAAAGATTCTTGTTTTTTTTTCTTCTTCTCCCTTTTTTTCTATTTCTTCTTCACCATTTTCTAAATTGTCCAATAACGATGACGTTGCGTCATGTTTCGCACCTTTAGTGTCAGTGCATCAACCTTCAGGACACATTTACTCTTGGCTATTTCTGAAATCTGCGCTATGGCTTGACTTTTCTGCTAGGTAGCATGTCTGCATCCAGTCTTCTCTCTTAGGACATCAGTGTTATTAAAAGAAACAAGTTTCCACTGCCCGATTTTGATTCATGTTTCTTCTCTCTTAGGACATCAGTGTTATTAAAAGAAACAAGTTTCCACTACCCGATTTTGCTTCATGTTTCTTCTCTTTCTGGATTATCCGACAGGATTATACTTTTCTTCCGGTATGAATAATTGGCTTGGTTATCTCACTAGCGTTTTTACACCAGGGGGTGTGTCTTCGAGACCAGCTCTTCGCGTGAAGTTTAAAACTGAAACTGACGTGCCTGGGAATAGTGCACCACGGAGACGGATATTGAAAAGTTTCTATAGCAAGATCGCGATATTGACAAGATAATCCTGAGAGTAAAGAATACAATACGCATATACATTGAAACTATCCGTACAGGTACAGTGAACCATGACGTGCGGTTCGTTTAACAAATGCAACGCCATTTTGTATGGTCCCATTTATGTCAATTTGTTGTGGCTGGTATCTGCTCTGACAATTGCTGCTTTGCTACCTAGCACTTCCTCACCTCTCCCCCACCCCCCTTTTTTTCCTAATGAATATGACTAATTTGATTTGATGTATGTTGCGTTCTGTGGCAGTTCACATATAGGCTGCAATATTTTGAGTTCTGTCCCGTATATGCGACTTCATCACATGATTTATTTAGTGCCAGATATAATTTCCATCTTCACTACCAACTTTATTGGCCATACTTATGAACCCGTTTCTGGGGTTTCTTCATCTCTTTCCATTGAATGATCTTGATGCTCAACTCAACTGTTTTTAGCTCACACACTGTTTATGCGATTTTTGTTTGAATGACGTCGCTTGCACACGATTTGACTGTTTAGAATATTGTTCTACTGATGCCTGTTGCTGTTTGTTACCTCTGACAGGCGGTGCATTTCTCATTGTTTACGTGGAATATTATTTATTCTTATTTTTCCCGTTACCGACTTATCGTCGATAGATAAGTGTGTTCACTGCTCCACCGGCAAACGCTTATTTTCGACACTGGCACTCTTGTATCGTGTCCCAGATGCTTAAATGGAAACCTCGGGTGAGATACAGGCTAGTAGAGTAAACCCCAAACAGTAAATCAGGAGTGCAAATCATAAAACCGTCAGGGGCTTGTTACAGATCCTGTGCGACGTTCCCTACAGTTAGAATGGAACCACACGTAATAGCAGCGCTCCTTTGGAATGAACCAACTAGAGCGAAAGGGGGATTCTGAAGCCTTGACAGCACAATGAATCCACATGCATCTCGTCCTGGTTTGTGTTGTGGTTAGGTCACCTTAGCGTCTTCAACAACGTCGTTGGAGATGTCTGGGGCACGTGGAAATATGGAAAATGACAGAGTTCTAAAAGACATTCAGTAAAGTGAGCTGGCGACAGGCACATGACGTATCTGCCGACCAGCACTTTCATTTAGGGATACCATGAATCAGTTCCATATCAAATGTGGAGATCTGGAAACATGTGAAATATGTGTCACAAGTAGACAGAAATGCACGCACTGTTAAAGAGTGGCACGCAAATTACAGATGTAAAGTGACAACAAGCATGACAATAAATGAAAGGACGCAAAAACGAAGTCGCAGCAAAAGCAACATCATGCTGAAAGTGTCCATTATTTCTCAGATCGCTTTGCTAATACCACAGTAAGGTCTCAGCACAGAACACAAACTGAGTAGCACCGGCTTTAGCCTCTGAATTATAATCTAAAATAAGAAACAAAGCACCGTCACGTCAAGTGGCGCATAGGAAATATGTGTTAGACCCTATATTTTATTAATTAAAACTTTCGACACATTATTTTTGAGATAATGATGTCGATATTATGCCCGTGCCATTTTCTTTCCCAGAATAAACCAGGTACCCATTTATGGCAGCGTCAACCTGGAAGCCGTTGATCAGAATCGAACCCGATCTTTTGTTCTTAGTAGTCCAGTTCATTATTCACTAAGCTGCCGTGGCTTTGCATAAACAATACGAAGTAATGTGGTTTTATCCAGTCTTGTTATTTCTCCTTTTCAAAAACATCCAACACGTGTTTTACATTCACCATTCTTCTTCCTAAAAAGACCAATGATCAAGTTCTCAAAGAGGCCAACACAAAAAGGCAGCTCCTAAAAAACATCTGAAAGAAATAATCAACATTTTTCGGGCACATCATGAGAAGAGGAAAGCTGGAATACTTGGTTACAACTGGCAAGAAAAAAGGAAAGAGAGATCGCGGACGACAAAGAGAGAAAATACTGGATAGCTTTGTGTCATGGCATGGAAAACAGTCAACAACAGAACTGATACGATGCACTGTAGATAGAAGATTGTGGAAGGACATGATCGCCTACGCCAACCGGTATGACACATGATGATGATGATTCTTCTTCTAACTACATACCTCTCTGTGTTAATCTATTTAGTCCTAGCTATCTATAGCTTCTCACACTTTATCGCCATGTCATGTTTACTAATAGCACGACAAAGTGGTATGGATTAACTCAATAAATGAACATACATGGGGCGGCGTGAACTAAAACGCTCTGAATCCTTCTCTGAGATGTTAACACAAAGAAAGGAAGAAGTATACCTGCGCATGCCCAGACTAATGTTTTATGGCGGACAGGTGCATCTTTCCTGGACACGTTTTTAACATCTTTACCGAGAGAAGTAGTCACAGGTAGGATTCTGGGAGCGAGGGATTAATTTCAAAGTTACGGCAGCCGTCTTCATCATGTGACGTGACTTTATTTATTTACTTGGGTATTCTTACTGATCAAATCCACATTTTGCGTAAAGTGCTGTTGGGAATTGTGGCGGAGTCGAGTGTGATATATTGGCAGGTGTTAGCCCGATACCTGTTCACGATTTCTGGTGATATGCCCCTCTTTTTAGTCTCCGGAAACAGCCGTAGAGCGTCGGTTAGTGAACTAGTCTGTTGATGGTGAAGTGGGTTCAGCCATGATCAATAGCTGTAGTTCATGAATCTTTTCTTTTATATGTATAAATATAATAGATGCAGTAATGATAGATGTTTCAGTATTTGAACAATGAAAACAGTTGGATTGTTACTGACTGATTTATTGCATCTTTGTTTCAGTCCCCGTTGATAATTTTCACTTCTCCGTTTATCTTGTTCAAATCTCTGAAGAGAATCTTCCGTCAGCCGTGTATCTTGTTCCAATCTCTGTAGAGAATCTTCCGTCAGCCGTGTATCTTGTTCCAATCTCTGTAGAGAATCTTCCGTCAGCCGTGTATCTTGTTCCAATCTCTGTAGAGAATCTTCCGTCAGTCGTGTATCTTGTTCCAATCTCTGTAGACAACCTTACATCACCTGTGTATCTTGTTACAATCTATGTAGGGAATCTTCCGTCACCTGTGTATCTTGTTACAATCTCTGTAGACAATCTTACATCACCTGTGTATCTTGTTACCATCTATGTAGGGAATCTTCCGTCACCTGTGTATCTTGTTACAATCTCTGTAGACAATCTTACATCAACTGTGTATCTTGTTACAATCTATGTAGGGAATCTTCCGTCACTTGTGTAACTTGTTCCAATCTATGTAGACAATCTTCCGTCACCTGTGTATCTTGTTCCAATCTCTGAAGACAATCTTACATCACCTGTGTATCTTGTTACAATCTATGTAGGGAATCTTTCGTCACCTGTGTATCTTGTTCCAATCTCTGAAGACAATCTTACATCACCTGTGTATCTTGTTACAATCTGTGTAGGGAATCTTCCGTCACCTGTGTATCTTGTTCCAATCTCTGAAGACAATCTTACATCACCTGTGTATCTTGTTACAATCTATGTAGGGAATCTTCCGTCACCTGTGTATCTTGTTACAATCTATGTAGGGAATCTTTCGTCACCTGTGTATCTTGTTACAATCTATGTAGACAATCTTACATCAACTGTGTATCTTGTTACAATCTATGTAGGGAATCTTCCGTCACCTGTGTATCTTGTTACAATCTATGTAGGGAATCTTACATCACCTGTGTATCTTGTTACAATCTATGTAGACAATCTTACATCAACTGTGTATCTTGTTACCATCTATGTAGGGAATCTTTCGTCACCTGTGTACCTTGTTACCATTTACGTAGGGAATCTTCCGTCACCTGTGTACCTTGTTACCATTTACGTAGGGAATCTTCCGTCACCTGTGTATCTTGTTACCATCCATGTAGGGAATCTTCCGTCACCTGTGTATCTTGTTACCATCTATGTAGGGAATCTTCCGTCACCTGTGTATCTTGTTACCATCTATGTAGGGAATCTTCCGTCACCTGTGTATCTTGTTATCATCTATGTAGACAATCTTCCGTCACCTGTGTATCTTGTTATCATCTATGTAGACAATCTTCCGTCACCTGTGTACCTTGTTACCAACTTTGTAGACAATCTTCCGTCACCTGTGTATCTTGTTATCATCTATGTAGACAATCTTCCGTCACCTGTGTACCTTGTTACCAACTTTGTAGACAATCTTCCGTCACCTGTGTATCTTGTTACCATCTATGTAGACAATCTTCCGTCACCTGTGCACCTTTTTCCAATTTCTGTAGAGAATCTTCTTTCACCTGCATAAATGTTTTCCAGATACATGAATTATGAAACCTGTTCATGTTTGGTACCGTTGCCATGAAAGTTAAGTGGGACGGGTAATCTAGTTAACTTCAATAGCTTCACTTAAGTAGCGAGCTAATTTCTTTATAACATCAGATAATAAATGTACAGTGCCAGTACGTGGCAGCATATCTCAATCAGCATATCTAAATGTAAAACAGATAATAACCAATTATCTTTGACAATGGAAGTATAAGGCAAAAAAAAAAAATGTACGAGGTAAAATAGTCTTTCTTTCTTTCTTTCCTTTCTTCCTTCTTTATTTCTTTTACTGTCTTCTTACTTTTTTTTCCTTTTTTTTTGTCCTACTGCTTTTTCCGTGAGGTGTTGTTGAGTGCAGCTTTCCTATCATAGCTGTCTATTCAGCTTTTTTTGTTGACATCTTGAATTTATTTAGTGACTTTCTGATTCCATATATCCACCTTTCCCACGGTCGTCATTTCTTTGATTTATTGTTGCCGTAATATTTTCATGATGTGTGCTTGTGATGCAGTTAGGCTGGTGTTCATTCTGGACCTAAGGCTAGTATACTGACGATAACTATTGAACTATTCTTTGTTCCAATAATAATTTGCTATATTTGCCCTTTTAAGTTTTTCCTCAACATTTATTGTCTTAATTTACGCTTGCTTGTTTTGTTTCCAGCATTCTTGTGCATGATATGATTTGTACTCATATTTCTTTCAATTAAATGCACTGTCTATGCCGGACTGTAGCTCCCGATATCTGTAAGCCTCAACCCTGAAAGGAAAAAGGGTTGGGGAGGGGGGGGGGGCGTCCAAAAGTTGTGACGTTTTTAGCATAGCGAGCAGAGGCGGTTATGGGTAAAATGACGTCAGTCGTCTATAGCTCGCACAGCTCAAAACATTATAAGCATTGGGGTGTTTTCGGGAGGGAAACCCCCCCCCCCCTCCTGAGCGGGCAAGCTCAGATATATCGGGGGCACGGTACGACACTTGCAGCAAACAAAATTGAGTATTTATCAATGCGTTTATTAGTTACAAGTCCCACGTAAGAAAGTCAATCCTCTAAATTAGATAGCAGAGTCAGAATCTGGACGATGAAAATGCTCTGTAGTCGGGGAATATCTGCATGCATGGCGAGGGAAAACTTTTCACACTGATAATGAACACATGAAATTAAACATATTTATGCACAAAATGCAGTGCATGTAAAAGACCACAAAATTAAAGGGACTTCGGTAGAGATTAAAGGTTGCTGAGCGTAAAACAAAGTACATGGCTAACAAGGAAACATGTTGAAGTCACAGAAAAATGCTTTTACAGAGGAACCTGATATTACCTTAAGCAGATAAATAAAAAAAGCAATGAGGGTGTTAAACAAGAGATTTAACGCAAATAAATGTTAGTATCAACCTCAGGAGTAAATAAGTATCGCTCTTGGCAATGTAATGAAACAGGAACAGATCAAATATATCGTTTCAACTACAGAAAACGAGGAAACTGACAGATCAAATATATCGTTTCAACTACAGAAAACGAGGAAACTGACAGATCAAATATATTGTTTCAATACAGAAAACGAGGAAACTGACAGATGAAATATATCGTTTCAACTACAGAAAACGAGAAAACTGACATCAAATATATCGTTTCAACTACAGAAAACGAGGAAACTGACAGATGAAAGCATGGATAAGCAATTCCAGTTGGCTTAGGAGAATGAACGGTAGCGTGTACATCATCATGAAGTGCTAAGCCTGCTGGCGTAGGTGATCATGTCTCTCCACAACTTTCCATCCCGCCCGTTATTTACCATTTCCGTTGTTCACCTTCTGCCAAGCCCTTCTCTTAAGATGTCTTGTATCTTTTTTCTTTGCCTCCCTCTATCGCTTCGTCCCGCAATTTTTCCAGTTGTTACAATATATTCCAGCTGTTCCTTTCTCATTACATGATCCTAAAATAATGATTCTTTCTTCCTAATATTGGATATTAGCGGAATTTTTTGCTCTGGCCTCTTTTAAGCACGTTTTCATTATTCTTCTTAGCTGTCCATGGTATTCTTACAATTTTTCTGTAAAACCACATTTCTACAGCTTCCAGTGATTTTCTTGTTTGTTGTCCTATTGTCCATGATTCATATCCACATGTTAAAGTCTGACTCTACATAACATTTAAGAACTCTTTTTCTTGTTTTTATTGTAGAGTGTATATAGCTAAACCGATAAAAACATAAAGAGACAGAAATTTGTGGAGGGACATGATCATCCACGCCTGGAAGCACTGTTATTAAGTTAGTTAATGGCTTAGTCTATCTTTCGTTCGCCTGAAGTATTGTCTATATCTGCAATGTAATTTCCTGTATAAATTTTACTGTTTTTTGTTATTCTTGCAGTGGCCCATATAGTTTTGTCTGTAGTGTTGTATCTATGGGCCAATGGATTTTCCTCAATCTGCTATATTCAGTGCAGTTTTGAAGTATGTGTTCATCAGTCTGGGCCGCCTGTCCACATGTACATGTAGTTGAGGTGCCGATCTTGAATTTTGTAATGGCTTAGTGACTGTCGGGCTGAAGACAATATGAGAGAAATTATAACTTTCAATCGAAGTACTGATAGCTCTTAAACACATCTTGCTTCAAAATGGATTTCATTGTTTGATGCTGCAGTTTATCTTAATTCTCTTCTAACTTTTATCAACTAACACTATTTTACATTTATCTAATAATTTTTTTTACGATTCTCTACTAATTTTTGTTACTCTTATCTACTAATTTTCTTTACACTTAAAGTCTTACATTTGCTATATTTATCTATTAATTGTCCTTACCTTTATATATACACTGTCTTTACATTATCTACTATTTTGTTTACATTTCTCTACTTTTTCTTTACTTTTATCTAGGACCTACTATTTTTCTTTACATTTATCTACTAACTTTAAAAAAAAATTATGTACTCATTTTCTTTACATTTATGTATTCAATTTCTTTACATGTATCCATTAAAGTATATTACTATCTGCTAACTTTTATCTACCAACATTTGTACCTTTATCTTTCAATGTTCTTTACGTTTATTATTTTTCTTTATATGTATCTACTAATATTTTTTAAATATTTATCCACTATTTGTCTTTACATTTATTATTATTATTACTTACATTTATCCACTTTTTAAAATTACATTTACCTGCGCTCAGCACATTCTCGCTTTGTCCTTTTCTTCATTTTATTGGCTCGCTGTTTTCTGCTTTATTCGATCAATAAAATTACAAGTGAAAAGCTGAACATTTACTTGTTAAACACTGTAGAATTCATCAATGCGTTTATTAAGCCATTGATCTATTTATTAAGAAATATGAAAATAGTAAACTGAAAATGAGAAACCGAATAAACTGAGAAATGATCGTAAACACCAACCAGCATGGCACCTGCTGATGATGAAACTGAAAATACCCGTCAGGTTATTGATGAATGGCTAACGTCAGAATTTTACCGGACATTCAAGATTTTAAGGCGTGTCTCCTTATTCCAGGCAAGCTTTTATTTTTATAAAAGTAACGAAAATTAGCACCACATTAATTTGTCCTGCCTTTCGTTGAAATATTCTTTTTTTTTCACTTAAAATGTCCTTTATTTTCCTTTCTCGCAGTAACCCTGGGCAAACAGTGTTAGAGACCTGACCGTTGCTGGAAGTCAAACCACTGTTCGCCCGTTTATTAAAATAGCACACTTATTGCTTCTGTGATTCACTATGCCATATTAGTGTGCAATTTTACTTCATCAAAATCTGCCGTCACAATGTTCACATTATTGTTCCTAAATACAAAGAAAACAACTCAGTCTTTCCCATCACGCAAGGAGAATATAACCCTAATTGTGTGTTTACCTTTGGCACATATTTGCGATATGTGGTCACCATTACTTCAGTGATACCTTTCTTTCCCCGACAAAAATCCAATTCCAGTTCTCTGTTTTATTCCGGATCTCTTGTTATTTTTTTTCTTCTAAAGAATGCATTATGTCGTCGCAACCCTGCCATTTACTTGAACGCGAAGTTGCGATTCTATTTCACCTTAGTAAAAAGCGAAACGAAATTATCAGAACGGCGTCGTGCTTTTTAAGAATCAGCAGGAATGTCTGCAACTCAGCAATTTTATGTTTCCCTCCCTTGGCCACGAGACGATAAAAAAACCATTAATGGCATACACGTCTTGTGTTTTTGTTTATGACAAAAGAGAAGAAGAGAATAGTTCTATTTTGCTCATTTAGCAAGATCCGTGACTATTCTTGACAGTGTGCCATGAATGGCCGACACTATTTATCTCATTGTTCTCTATCAGATTATCTCGGGTTCCCTCTCTTTTCATTTCCCTCGGGAGTCACTGCATGAGCGTTCTGTTATTGTTTCTTGATATTGTCATAATCAAATATAATGTTCAGGTTTATCTTCTGCTTCTTTTCACTGGATTCATTTAGGCAACATTTCTTGATTAGTTTTGGCTTTCTTGAATAATACAAAACAAGTGTTAGATAATGGGGAAAGAAAGAGATTAAGGAGCGGTTGCCTCGGGCGCAATGTTTAAACATGAAAAAAAGTAGTAGTATTACAAAAATAGGTTTTAAGACGCAGTACTTACCTTGGCCAGGGCGCTGGCAGTTCTCGCTACTCACTGTTTTAATTTGAAAAATAACTTTTGTGTTTCAACAGAAGTCGAACGAAGATTAGCTTATGTGTTTCAACAGCAGTCGAACGAAAATTAACTTATGTGTTTCAACAGAAGTCGAACGAAGATTAACATATGTGTTTCAACAGAAATCAAACGAAGATTAACTTATGTGTTTCAACAGCAGTCGAACGAAGATTAACTTATGTGTTTCAACAGAAGTCGAACGAAGATTAACTTATGTGTTTCAACAGCAGTCGAACGAAGATTAACTTATGTGTTTCAACAGCAGTCGAACGAAGATTAACTTATATGTTTCAAAAGAGGCCGAATTGGTGAAGTCTAAACATATTCTTGTCATTCACTGACATTAACTGAGGATTGTTAAATTAATGCAATAATCTAGAGACTGTATATGAACAAACAGAATGTACACGTGTATGATTGGAACTTAAGAAAACGTAACAGCATGCAGAAATGTATTGTACAGAACAAAGCCATTCTCTTATGTATTTATTTTTCTAAAAAAAAGCTAGTGGGTAAAATGATCTGATTAAATGTATGTCATAATACATTTTAACAACAAAATAGATATAGATTATCAAGTAGCATTTAATGTCAGAAAGAAGTTATACATTAACTTTCACAAAACAAGTGGAGCTGAAGGAAGTCAGTTTTCCTAGCTGTTATTATTTTCCTCAGCTCAGCGGGCCGTGTCATCTTTGTTTTCATCTACGTTGACTGGAGAGAGCTACCTTTAGTTGGATCTCACGATAATTTTATCGCAAAGCCGGCAATCTGTCCACTACGCTATTAACGCCTCTTTCAACAACGTTAACACAATTTAAAATAAAAGTGTTAATAAATAACACAAGTTTTCAATCAGAAATGCCATATATTTTTTTCCCTTTAGAAGTACTTGCAGAGACATGACATGGATGTTGAACTGGGAGATTAATATGCAAATATAAACTTAAGATGTTGAAATGTGTATTTTTAGACGAAAAGAAATTCTGTGGAATTGCTTTATTCGAATGATACTGACTCGCACAACTTGGAATACATACACAGTTTTGGAGTAAAATGTGCATCAGTATTGGATGTATAGTGCTTGCTCAATCCCGACCTTGATGCGGATATATAATTTAGCGAATCAATTCAGGGGAAGAGGTATGTTTACAGCACTCGGAAAAAATGACAAATAATCAACAACAGAAAAAAATATGGACCAAGGCAGGATCGAACGTCCGGGTTCGATCCTGCCTTGGTCCATATTTTTTTCTGTTGTTGATTATTTGTCATTTTTTCCGAGTGCTGTAAACATACCTCTTCCCCTGAATTGATTCGCTGATTATCGCCTCGGAAGTTTCCCTCTATAATAATATTCATTTATTATTATTTGTCTCCAGTATATAATTTAGCAATCGTTGCATTTTTGTGTGCTTTCTAAAATTCTTTGGACTTAATAAAAGAAAATATTAGAAATCATCTTCTTTTAAAATACTACCAACAAATTTATTTTAGTTCCACAGTTGCAACATTAAAGGCTGTCGCCAAAAATAGAATCTGCTGCTTTATTTTCAAATTTGATAGTCGTATTTGATTGGATCTTTTAGGTCAGCCTCGCGATGATACGTTTTGCTGAGAATAATTTGTGCAAGATCCATAAAGGGTTGTTACTGTCTGCTGCAATCATTGAATACCCTTACGTGTTTCCGTAAGATTGGCACAGCCAGAAACGAGAAACTTAGTGGACGTGTAAGAAAACTAATTAACCAACACAGAACTGGAGTCGTCAGTCGCTGGACACTGCGAGACTTGCTGAGGAGGGATTCTAAGCACCTATAGACATGTTCGGAGTGCAATGATGATGACTCGCTAATAACTCAATACGTGTTTCCGGTGAAAATAAATCATAGAAATAAAGCAATTCAACCTAATCTAAAGGAAGAAAAAAAAACGTCAAGAAAAACAAATCAAATGACAAAAAGCAAAAACAACTTATATTTGAAAGTGGTACTAGTGTTCCGGATCTGGCTGCTTTACACGATCTGGCTAAATTGACTGTCTCGTCCACTTTGAAAAATAAGTGAGAAAAAAGGGTATATGAAGCGAAAACAGTGACCGTTTTTACATTGGACAATATTTGAATATAATATTGCAGAAGCTGAAGGAAATAATCATAGACGGGCTGGAACAGATTAATCTAAATGACATCATTTCTTTCGGAAAAGGGGGAAGGGGGGATGATTCGCTTCTTGAACAATTCCCACTTTGAACAGATTCCCGGAACGAAATGTGTACGAAAAGCGGGCTGTAAGTAGACAGTAGACAAAAATGGTGGCGTTGATAACGTTGTATATTTCTGTTGCCAAGAGCTGGTATTCTTGAATAGAAACTTTCTGTTGCAGGCATTTTAACTAGCCAGAGTGGCATTATTTACTTTGGAAGTACTCACTGCTTGAACAAATTGTACAGGCAGTGCTAGTTGATTGTTTTCATTCTGCATGGATCAACGTGAATGTCCTAAATGGCTAGTTACACGTATTCATCATCATCATCATGGGCCATACCGGTTGGCGTAGGCGATCATGTCCTTCCATAATCTTCTATCTACAGTGCATCGTATCAGTTTTGTTGTTTTTGTTGACTGTTTTCCATTCCAGGACACTAAGCTATCCAGTATTTCCTCTCTTTGTCGTCCGCGATCTCTCTTTCCTTTTATTTTGCCAGTTGTAACCAAGTATTCCAACTTTTCTCTCCTCATGATGTGCCCGAAAAATGCTGATTGTTTCTTTCTGATGTTTTTTAGGAGCTGCCTTTTTGTGAACTTCCTGATTGCCTTTTTAGCTGTCCATGGAACTTTCAACACTCTTCTGAGAAATCCCATCTCTATCTATCTATCTATTGACCTTTCGAGCCGTAACCGGCCCATAGGGCGTAGACCAAGATACACCTTCTCCTATATGAATTTTTGTTCTAGCAGTTTTCTTTAAAGATATTTTATCAAATCTCGCCATCTGTCTCTGTTCTGTGCAAGCAGTTCTATCTCATTGAGGGAGCCGATTCCTGCTGCTCTTGCCTCTCTCATCAATGTTCTTCTCAGTGTCTCCCTGGGTCTTCCTCTTTTTCTTTTACCTGTTGTTTCCCATATGAGGGCTTGCTTTGCTATTCGATTATTATCTCTTCTCATCACATGTCCAACGTATGACCATCGTCTTTTCTTTATTACTGAAGATATTAGTGGTTGATTGGCGATTTCTCTAATTTCCTCGTTTGTTTTGAATTCGTTCCATTCTATACCAATCCTCCAAATGGTCTCCTTGTATCCATTCGATGCCTTTATTACCAGTGCAGCATTTCTTCATTATGAAGTCCATAACAATTCCAAATAACAAGGGCGATAAAATACATCCTTGTTTAACCCCAGTTTCTATTGGGAAACATTCGCTCAGTCCTTCCTCTGTTCGAACTGCACATGTGTAACCATCATACAATCCCATCTCTGTGGCCTCTAATCGTCTTTTCATTTAACACACGTATTATCGATTACTATTATTTTACTCTGTTATCCCGGGTATATGTGCTTATCAGCCTTCGTGGGCGACAAATCTGAGAGAAGTAAGAACGAAACATTTACCAGAGGGGTAACGTATATTGTCAGCACCATGGCCATGGTATGTATATTGGCTGCCGAAGCTTAAAGCTGGCAACCATTGCGCTTCCATACTTGCTATTTATCACTCTTTTCTTTGGAAATTTCTGCGGTCGTAATAATATTGCTTGCAGCTATACCCATTTTGTGGGTGAGAAGTTTGCCAATAAACCCTGAGATTTTATCAGAAGCCGGATACCTGCAGGCAGTTTGTTGTTGTATTCAACGAAATCCTGGCATTTCCTGTGATGCACATACTACAAGCTGTATTGATCAAAGTTTTTTCCTTGGATCCACTAGAGTGACAACTTCATAACTGAGCTACAACAGCCCTGCGTTCAAACCTGTATAGGGTGGAGTCCCATAAGTATCTCTCATTCCACACACACACAAATCACTACAAGTAGTGTTTTAATTTAGTAGCTTGTGAGACAAAGGGCCTACTGTTATTTTTATTCCAGATATTATTGTTATTAACAATTTTTAAATAAATATGAAAATATATAAATCCTCCGTCAGGTAATTACAAAGAGATTATTCTTTCAGTTTTGTAAATGTAAAGAGTTATGACACCGATTCAAAACTATTTTTGTGCAAGAAAATAATTGCTAGTCAAATGTGAAAATAAACAACAATGGTAGAGATGGAAGAATAACATCAAGAAATTTTCCTATCTGTCTGTCTGTCTGCCTGCCTACCTGTCTTTCCGTCCGTCCGTTCCATGCACCCACTAACCCACCAAATCACTCACCCAACCACCTAACTACCTACCTGGATGTGTGTCTCACTATCTATCTTTCTGACTGCCTGTATGTCTTATTGTCCTTTCGACAGTCCTAGCGCTAGTAACACATGCATGTCTTGATCATAGCGCTAGTAACACATGCATGCCTTGATCATAGCGCTAGTAACACATGCATAGCTTGTTCCTAGCGCTAGTAACACATGCATGGCTTGTTCCTAGCGCTAGTAATACATGCATGGCTTGTTCCTAGCGCTAGTAACACATGCATGGCTTGTTCCTAGCGCTAGTAACACATGCATGCCTTGATAATAGCGCTAGAAACTCATTCATGCCTTGATCATAGCGCTAGTATCACATGCATGCCTTGATCATAGCGCTAGAAACACATTCATGCCTTGATCATAGCGCTAGTATCACATGCATGCCTTGATCATAGCGCTAGAAACACATTCATGCCTTGATCATAGCGCTAGTATCACATGCATGCCTTGATCATAGCGCTAGTAACACATGCATGGCTTGTTCCTAGCGCTAGTAATACATGCATGGCTTGTTCCTAGCGCTAGTAACACATGCATGGCTTGTTCCTAGCGCTAGTAACACATGCATGGCTTGTTCCTAGCGCTAGTAACACATGCATGCCTTGATAATAGCGCTAGTAACACATGCATGCCTTGATCATAGCGCTAGTAACACATGCATGCCTTGATCATAGCGCTAGTAACACATGCATGCCTTGTTCCTAGCGCTTGTAACACATGCATGCCTTGATCATAGCGCTAGTACCACATGTATTCCTTGTTCCTAGCGCTAGTAACACATGCATGCCTTGATCATAGCGCTAGTAACACATGCATAGCTTGTTCCTAGCGCTTGTAACACATGCATGCCTTGATCAAAGCGCTAGTAACACATGCATACCTTGATCCTAGCGCTAATAACACATGCATGCCTTGATCATAGCGCTAGTAACACATGCATGCCTTGATCATAGCGCTAGTAACACATGCATGCCTTGATCATAGCGCTAGTAACACATGCATAGCTTATTCCTAGCGCTTGTAACACATGCATGCCTTGATCATAGCGCTAGTACCACATGCATTCCTTGTTCCTAGCGCTAGTAACACATGCATGCCTTGTTCCTAGCGCTAGTAACACATACATGCCTTGATCACAGCGCTAGTAACACATGCATGAATTGTTCCTAGCGCTAATAACACATGCATGCCTTGATCATAGCGCTAGTAACACATACATGCCTTGTTCCTAGCGCTAATAACACATGCATGCCTTGATCATAGCGCTAGTAACACATACATGCCTTGTTCCTATCGCTTGTAACACATGCGTGTCTTGTTCTTAGCGCTGGTAACCCACACGCATGTCTTGTTAACGCTGGTAACCCACATGTGTGTCTTGTTAGCGATAGTAACCCACATGCATGCCTTATACCTTGCACTGGCAAAAAAACAAAAAGACGTTGGTGAATATAACATAAAACAAAACGCTACAGAGGGTGGCTGGATTCAAGAAGTTTCAAAAAGTGCAAGTTATATGATGAGATGTCAATAAGCCGAGTCAAATGTTAAAAACAATCTCAAGAACCGTGTTTGTGATTGGCTAAAGTGAGAAGCGGTTAACACAATATAGTTTGTCCTATCTTAGGTTACTGCTTACGACTATATGCACATCCTACATCTCTTCTTTACTGACACTTATTATATGTTTGGCAGACTTACTCAAGGATAGGATCAGACACTTGAACTCTCTGGCAGGACTTCCAAAAATCACTAATCTTCTGTCTGTGTAGTTTTGACGTCACTAGAGCAGGAGATGATATATTTCTGTATTTGATGGCACAATTCATACACTTTTAGCAGACATTCCTAGCATATTTACCTTCTCCAAAGTTTATCTATAAACGTATTTTTTTCTTGTTTCTATTTTTGTCTGGTTCTACACTTTGACATATATGGTTTATGAGCTCGTTTGGCATCACCACAATCGCTGTCATAGCGTTGATGGTGTGGAACAATGGCACAACTAAAGTGCTAGCAACCTCGGATGGGTGAAACGGGATTGTGTGGTGCCACATTATACAATAATTTGATTTAGCAAGTCAAAAATAAAGATATATCAGAATGATATTAGTTATCTCGTTACGATCTCTTTATTTAAAGAACTTTAGTGGCGCATGTATCATTCTGACCTGGAGATAGAGTGGTCGTAAGTACTTATGGTTATCACGCTGATAGGGCCATAAAGTGGTCGTGAGTACTTATGGTTATCACGCTGATAGGGCGATATAGTGGTTGTGAGTACTTATGGTTATCACGCTGACCAGGTGATTAAGTGGTCGTAAGTACTTATGTTTATCACGCTGATAGGGCGATAAATTAGTCGTGAGTACTTATGGTTATCTCGCTGATAGGACGATAAATTGATCGTGAGTACTTATGGTTATCACGCTGATAGGGCGATAAAGTGGTTGCGTGTACTGATGATTATTACGCTAATGGAGCGATTAAAGTGGTCGTGAGTACTTATCGTTATTACTCTGACCTGGCGATAAAGTGGTTGTGAGTACTTATCGTTATCACACTGTCCTGCAAATAAAATGATCGTGAGTACTTATTGCTTATCACGCTGACCTGTCGATAATGTGGTCTTGAGTACTTTTGGTTATCAAGCTAATAGTGTGATAAGGTGGTCGTGAGTACGAATATTTATCAATAATGCTTTGATGATAAAGCGGTTGTGATTGCGTGTAATTATCGTTAATGCTTGACGATAAAGCGGTTGTGAGTACGTACATTTATCACTCTGATTGGACGATAAAATGGTCGCAAGTTTACTTTCAGCTTGAATCTGTCTGATCGATCAAGTTGAAGTGAAAATTGTTACCTCGTTAACTTCCAAAAGCTGTGACCTAGTATGGTTAAAATCTAATAATTTACTCCCTTACAGCGCTCTGTGCTGTGGGAGGACCTTTACCTGTGACCTGACTTATCAAACCTGAATATTTTAGTTTATCTTTTAGATCGCTGTTAGAGAGAAGTAGACACGTCATGATCATGAACATTATCACCATCATAGAATACCACGCCTACTGGCGTAGGTGATAATGTCTTTCCAAAGCTTTCTATCTTGTTTAACATATGTTACGGCTTTCCAGCGGAACCATTCTCTTATTAAGCTGTTTTGTATTTTAACTCTCTTTTCGTCTCTGTTCTTTTCTTCCCTGAATTTGTCCGGTAATCACAATATGCTCCAGATGTTCCTTTCTCATAAAATACCAACCATAAAATGATGATTGTTTTCTCCTAAGTCAAGTAAATAGCCCCCATCACGTCAAGTGGCGTATAGGGAATATTGTGTTAGAGACCATAATTTGTATAGACCTTCAGCACATGATTTTTGGGGTAATGTGGTCGGTATTACACCCTTGCCGCTTTACTTTCTGCCCCCCAAAAATTGCCATAATTTTTACAGACCTTCGGCACATGATTTTTAGGATAATGTGGTAGGTATTACGCCCGTGCCGCTTTACTTTCCCAGGAAAAAAAAAACTGGTATCCATGTAGGGCTGGGTGAACCCGGAAGCCGTTGACTTTTGTCCTTTGTAGTCCAGTTCACTAAGCACTGAGCAAATGCGGACCCCATTGTTTACTCCTGAATCAGGAAATAACCTTTCTCTTTGCTTAGACCCTATTTCACTTGACAGATGTCCATTGTATTCTCAAAAATCTTTGGTAACCCCACATCAATGTAGTCTCCTCGATGTTCTAGTCAGTTGCCGGATACGTCAGGACTGGTTTAAAAAAAAAACCCAGAAAAATAATTGTTCATCTACAATAATGGGTTGCATAATATTTTTCTTATTTTCTGGAATACAGTTTTTTTTTAAATGTCTTTTTATTTAACAGTTATTTATTTTTATTTTCTTTTTTCCTTTGCTGCTGAGGCTAAGGCCATTTATTTTTCTTTGTTATCACAATCAAGTCAATATTTTATGTAACTCATTTTCATTCTTAGCAATTAAATGCATACCTCAGATTCTTTATATTGTGAACACTAACTAATATAGTTGATATACACTTTATGAGTCCTAAAAAAGCTGTACTTTAAATAAGTTCTGACATAACTGTTAACTAACGATCTGTAAGCATCTATCTGTTTATAACGACATGCCAGTCAGTAATCAAAACAAAATAACCTTCAACAATTCCACAAACAAGCAAAGATAAATGGAGATATTAAACTTGGTAGCGAGAACACTCATACATAAACAAGCAAACACAAATGGAGGTATCAAACTTGGTAGCAAGAACACTCATACACAAAAAATAATCAAAAAGCTGTATATAAATAGAGTGAAGGAACAAATATCGCCAGTTTGGAATGACAATAATAAAATGTGATGCATTATCTTTTTGAATCAATTAAATCTAAAAACACAACTTCCAAGCTCACCTGTTGGCCCTGCTGGAGACCCAGTACACTGGTGCTCTGGCGATATCTAGAGCGTTCATACATTTCTCTAAAAACAAAAAGTAATTATGATGAAGGCGCATGATTTTGACGAGCTGAGTTAATGTTTCATTTATAAATGTATAGAAAACAAAGTAGACAAGTATTTTATACAGGGCATTTTATAAACACCAATGACCTGAGCCTTAACTACTATTTGTTATAACATTGAGAGTCAATGCGGGTAGATTTATTGAAATAAATAATTCGTTTCATTAACACGATTTATTAATGCTGCAAAAACAGGGAAAGTGTGTAATATGTAAAGCAAATAACGAGAAAACAAGTGTTCTACTCTTTCACATACTCTATCTCACTTCAGATGTTCCATTAATGATCTGTTTTTATAATAAAAAAAAAATAATGACATGTGCGGGGCTACAGTAACTTATTGCAATAAGCATAAATATAAAATGTGTTAAATATTATGCGGGGTCTCGAGAACAAATTGCTCTTAATTTTGTGGTCTGGAATCTTTGAGTCTTTTGCGGTTGTCCTTGTGTTTATATTTGTTATATAGTACCTGACGAAGACTTTTTTTCGAAACATCGTAGATTGCCTTATCTCACTACTGGACTACCGGTTTGATACCATTATATGCATATCTTACACTACTGTAATTTACTCTTTACACACATTTCCTCAAAAACGTCATGCTCTAATTTCACAATTTTAACGCCTAGCTCTTTGAATTATCTAATTCATCATCATCATCGAGTGCCTTCTCCGAAACGAAGGTTGACTACCATGGATCACCATTCTACTCTGTTTCTTGCTTTGATGGTGCAGGCTGTCATAGATTGACTTGTCCATCTTTTGATGTTACTCGTCCATGTTAGTCTTGGTCTGCCTCTGCCTCTTTTACCTTGTATTTTTCTTCCAATATTACTTTTAGTAGGCTGTTGTGTCTTTTAACATACCCCAAAAATTTCATTTGTCTTGTCTTAATTGTATTTAGTAGTTCTCTTTTTTTTCAGTTGTTTTAAAACTTCATCGTTTGTTATCTTTTGTTTCCATCCAATTCTACTTCTTCTTCTATAAATCCACATTTCAAAGGCTTCAATTTTCTGTTCTGTTTTCTTGTCTAATGTCCATGTTTCTGCACCATACAGGAATATTGAGAAGATGTAACATTTTGCCATTCTTAGTTTCAGCCCTATCAAATTACTTTCTGATAAACAAATCACCGAGTCATTATTTGGTCAAGTTCTGACATTTCTACCGCAGTGAAAACAAGCTATTGAGTACCTTTGTTCAGGAGGTAGGGAAGGGTTACAGAGACCCAGACTATTGAGTGAACTGTAATATGTTGTACTGATATAGATGTTGAAATGTATGTTGATTATAAGTCAATGTGTAGACGTTGAATAAAGAACTAGGAAAATGTATGATGAATAAGGAAGAACCATGACACCGCATGCTTAAATATCGAACTAGGAAAATGTATGTTGAAGAAAGAACTATTAGAATTATGTCGAATAAAGAATTATGTAAACCCATGTTGATAAGGAACTATGAACACCCATATTAATACATGTTAATTAAAACTGATGTTTGGTATAAAATTATGTAGAAATATAGAACTATAAGAACTATTTTGAGTATAGCACTATGAAACATGTTGATTAACGAGCTGTAAAACTTAACGTCAGTCAAAAACTGAACTTTTGTTGTTCGTAAATGACAGTAAAACATAAAGTTAAGGTACGAGACTTGAATCGGCGTCTTAGTACGTTAGTTTTCACCCTTATGAGCTTACTGTGGCCTATCCAAAAGTGTACTGAGACTATATCGCTTCAAGCGTCGAAGCTCAAGATGCTAGGCGGCATTCCTCACCTTCCCAGAGTACTACTCTGGTACACATTTCTGTCAGGGGCTGGGTTGACCGCGGGTTTTTTTTCCAACCACGAGTACTAATCACACTGCTTCCAGCGGGTATCGAACACGGGTTGTCCAAACGTCTGTAGCCCAGTCGGGTTATTTTACCAACTAGGCCACCGAGGCCCCCAGTAAAACATAAGTTGATGAGAAACGTATCACTATAAGATCTATTTCATTTATATTATATTAGGTTGGGAGAAATTAACACAAATTGCACCGCATCGAAGTTTTGTTTGGTTGCCCAGTTAATTATGTTATTATAGCTTTGTAAAGTCTACATTTATGTTTATAACCAAGAGAAAAAGAAAAACTAATTCAAAATTAGATAGTTGATGAGACAGACTTTGACCAACTCAGCTTTTTAGCCTGAAACTAGAATTCTGTGGGGAGTACTTTGTTCTGGTATTAGGTTTTGCTGTAGGTGGGCTGGCATGCTAGATATATGTGTATATTAAAACAAAAGTTTCTAACTAATTACAAAAACAAGAAAAACCAGAACATTGAAAAAAATATGTGCCTTGTTATTTACAGTGTTATGTTGAAGTGGATACAAGATTACAAATAAAGACTCATTGTTAGTTGCTTGGATGTGACGTTATATATGACCCTTTTCGTCTTGTCAGACGGTCTAGTGGAGGCTATTGTGTATTTTTGTTGTTGTTGAGGATTTGTTTTTGTCGAACAGCATCTCTCGTGGCTAATTCTACAAATGTTTGAGAAACACACACGGCGACAGAATGAACAAGTCAGGCCCACTGATCCACAGGGTTTTCCATCCTTTTTTATGAGTCTTTTCTCTTCTAAGTTTTCTCTTAGCAAGTCTCAAATGATGTTATAGCATTCCTTATACATGCTCTCCATGATGTGCAATCACTTGCCAGATGTTCTCATTAATTTTTATAGATGAAGAAGTCACTCAGAGATGATTTATAGACATCTCTATATCGTAGTTTTGGTCTGCCGATATTAGGATCTAAACACACTAACAGCTGAACTCTTATTAGACTCCAGACTAACGTTACTGACGTCGGAAAATAATACGTGTATGCACAGATAATATTGCGTCGTACTATTGTCATGTTCTGGAACTTGCTTTGTATGGCGTCAAACATTTTGCTTGTTTTCGGAGGTCGAGCTCCTACTTCGACTATTGTTGCATGCTTACCTGAATGCTTATTGTGGATGCAATCGCCGTGTCACACGTCCAAAGTTGACTCTAGTTGAAGTTTAAGAATGGTGTTTTACCCAATCTTTTCATGTCTTCGTCTCCTTATCATTAATTATCATTGAGTGCCGTCTCCGCATCGAAGATAAAGTCCATTGAGTGCCAGTCCACTGTATCTCGTGCTTTGATGGTGAGGTTGTTATAGGCTAACTTGTCCATCTTTCGATGTTACTCGTCCATGTTAGACTTGGTCTGCCTCTGCCTCTTTTACCTTATATTTTCCCTTTCAAGATTACTTTTAGTAGGCTGTCGTGTCTTTTAGCATGGCCCAACAATCGTATTTGTCTTGTTTGAATTGTGTTTAGTAGTTCTCTTTTAATTTTTAGTTGTTTTAAATCTTCATCATTTGATTACTTTTCTTTCCATCCACTTCTTCTTATTCTTCTATAAATACATATCTCAAAGGCCTCACCTTGCTGTTCTGTTTTCTTGTCTAATGTCTATGTTTCTGCACCATGCACGGATGTTGAGAAGATATACCATTTTGCTACTCTTAGTTTTAGCCCTGGTGTTATTTGTTTTGATATTAATATATTTATCTTGACATTAAAATTACTTTCTGCCATTCCTATTCTTTTGTCTATTTCACTTTTACATTTTCCATCACTGTTTATATTATGTCCAAGGTAGCTGTAGCTCTGAATCTCCAGGTCTATTCTTGTTGATATCCTTTTAGGTTTTGAGTACTTTCTTTGTGTATGATTATAGTTTTAGTCTTTTTGATATTTATATCTAGTATATATTTTTTGCTTGTCATGTTTATTTCATTAAGTAATTTTTGTAGATCTATAGGATTTTCTGTTAGTAATACATTATCATCAGCATATCTTAGGTTATTGATTATCTTTCTATTAACGGTTAGGCCTGACATCTCGGTGATGTTTTTTCAAGATTTGCCCAGTAACAGATTGAACAAGCGAGGAGATAGGATGAATTGCTTGCTCCTCTCGTTTTGTAATATTATATTTTATTTTATCTTATTGTCACATTAAGTATTCTCGCAGAACATCTCATTCCAGTAGTTGTAATCTGTCTTCATTCTTTTGTTGTTAACTTCCATTGTATTCATTGGCAGCACGGTGTTAACAGAAATAAGTAAAGAGTAAAGAGCCCCCGTCACGCCAAGTGGCGTATAGAGAATATGATGTTAGTGACCATATATTTTACAGACCTTCAGCACATGATTTTTGGGGTTATGTGGTCGATATTACGCCCGGTATTACCCCTTTACTTTCCCAGAAATAAATCCAGTACCATTTAAGGCTGGGTGAACCCGGAAGCCGTCGGTTGGGATCGAACCCTACCCCTTGTCCATTGTAGTCCAGTTCACTAACCACTGAGCTATCGCTGCTTGTTAACAGAAATAGTAAGTTTAAAATGACTCTTTTTTCATCTATCGTCACGTGTGTTTTTAATTGTTTAAAAAGAATGTAGTAGTATGTTGTTTTATTACTTTCTATGCCTGGTTACACCTTTTGTCAAGGTTGGTCTCGATTTTCATATTTTCCGTTACAATATTTCAAACGTAATTGAACTCATTAATTTGTTTCAGCTCTTTCTTCTGGCTAATATCCTTCGATTTTCCTTCCCCCTTCTCTGCTTACAGACATGACCTCTGTTGTTCCGTGCATTTTATGTTTTATACAGCACCATTCAGTTCGTTCAGATGTTGTAGTTCATTTTGTAAATTTATTGTTATGTCCGCGTCAACTGCTCGTCAAGAGCCCGCTTAGAACGTTGCAGTCGCTAGAGCTTGTTGATTTACATATGTGCTCTATATGTCATGAATAGTAGAGGTAAAACGCATATACTTATCTAACTTCTTCTTCTACCTTTCAACTCCATGTGGAGCATAGGTCTTGAACAAACACTTTCCAAGACGTTGTGTTTCTTGCCATTCTTTTAAGATCGTTCCAAGTCTTCCCCATCATCTTCATCTCTGCTTCTATCTGTCTTCTCCAAGAATTCCTTGGTCTTCCTCTTTGTCTTTTCCCCTGGGGAATCCAAAAAGGGTCTGTTGTGTGATACTCTCAGTTGGCTTCCGCAGTGTGTGTCATACATATCCAGCGCCATCATCTTCACTGTATCTCTTTATCCATGGGTATTTGACTGGTACATTTCCATATTACTATGTTAGTGATTTTGTCCTGCCATTTCCATCCTTTTATTCTGTGTAAGCATCCATTAATGAAAGTCTGTATCTTCATGATTTATCAACCTTCTGGCTTGGTGGTATATTCTTTTCACTTTTCAACTGTTGTTCTTACTTTGATTTCATTTTTTTTTTATAGAGGCTGCTACATATGTTGATTGGAAGGTCATTGGCTCTATATTGTAATAGTTTTCCATGGCTGCAGTGTGTCTGCTCTATTAATTTCGGAGATAAATTTTAAATATTTCTCATTAAATTATATGGCTAAAATGTTATTTTTCTTCCTCCTCTTTTTTCTTCTTCTACGTTTTCCTCTAATAAATCTGGGTATCGTTTGGCAGAACAGACAGACTTCGTCGGTCAACCTTCACCATATGGTAAAAACTAAAATTCCATTTCTAGCCTGTGCCAAAAATTTTCATTGAGACTAAAAAATAAATGCCGGAAGTCTTATTCACCAGCACCTGATGAAGGCTTTTACCGAAACGTCGTAGTTTATTTTGTCTTTCTATTAGTTGAGCTGTTTCATACCGTTTTATGTTTATTTCACATATTCACTTGGATCAGTCTTTATTTCACACCCCGTTGCTTCCCCTTAGAGAGTTTTTTTCCTAATGATAAAGCACAAATTGACTAATGCATCTTTATCAAATTAATTCCCAGCACTTAATTAAGAAATTGTAGATGGGAAGCGATATCATTGGCACTAATGGTGTTCTCACATGCAATTTGCTGAAATATAATAACGTCAGATATGTCAGGTTGTGTATTAAAAAATCCACAATATTTGTATGTCGGGTGGTATTTTGTTCAGATACCACCTTTCTTGTTTCTGTTGTTTGGCCCACTGAAAAGTGGCGTCAAGCTAGGATCGAACCCACGTTCATTTGATCTGCAAGTTAGTTACACTTGGTTGTTGTTAAGTGATGAACCACAAAGAGACTGTAGTTAAAATAGTGTTACCTCAGATAAATCAGTGAAAGTCAATAGTTCCGTATATAGAGAAGAGTTCTGCCTCCAATAATGCAGAATATATTTCAGTACACAAATCGTAGTGAAGATCTCTTTCTATAAATGAAATTGAGAAATTCAGTCTATAAATGAAAGTGAGATGTTCAATCTATAAATGAAAGTGAGAAGTTCAGTCTATAAATGAAAGAGAAATGTTCAGTCTATAAATCAAAGTGGGAAGTTCAGTATATAAATCAAAGTTAGAAGTTCAGTCTACAAATCAAAGTGAGAAGTTCAGTTTATAAATCAAAGTGAGAAGTTCAGTCCATAAATCAAACTGAGAAGTTCAATCTATAAATCAAAGTGGGAAGTTATGTCTACAAATCAAAGTGAGAAGTTCAATCTATAAATCAAAGTGAGAAGTGCAATCTATAAATCAAAGTGAGAAGTTCAGTCTATAAATCAAAGTGAGAAGTTCTGTCTATAAATCAAAGTGAGAAGTTCAATCTATAAATCAAAGTGTGAAGTTCTATCTACAAATCAAAGTGAGAAGTTCAATCTATAAATCAAAGTGAGAAGTTCAGTCTATAATCAAAGTGAGAAGTTCAATCTATAAATCAAAGTGAGAAGTTCAGTCTATAAATCAAAGTGATAAGTTCAATCTATAAATCAAAGTGAGAAGTTCAGTCTATAAATCAAAGTGATAAGTTCAATCTATAAATCAAAGTGAGAAGTTCAATCTATAAATCAAAGTGAGAAGTTCAGTCTATAAATCAAAGTGATAAGTTCAATCTATAAATCAAAGTGAGAAGTTCAGTCTATAAATCAAAGTGATAAGTTCAATCTATAAATCAAAGTGAGAAGTTCAATCTATAAATCAAAGTGAGAAGTTCAGTCTATAAATCAAAGTGATAAGTTCAATCTATAAATCAAAGTGAGAAGTTCAGTCTATAAATCAAAGTGAGAAGTTCTATCTACAAATCAAAGTGAGAAGTTCAATATATAAATCAAAGTGAGAAGTTCAGTCTATAAATCAAAGTGAGAAGTTCAATCTATAAATCAAAGTGAGAAGTTCAGTCTATAAATCAAAGTGAGAAGTGCAATCTATAAATCAAAGTAATAAGTTCAATCTATAAATCAAACTGAGAAGTTCAGTCTATTAATCAAAGTGAGAAGTTCTGTCTATAAATCAAAGTGAGAAGTTCAATCTATAAATCAAAGTGAGAAGTTCTATATATAAATCAAAGTCAGAAGTTCTGTCTATAAATCAAAGTGAGAAGTTCAGTCTATAAATCAAAGTCAGTGGCTCTGCCCGTAAGGCGTCCTGGGTTCTGTGCACAGCCATCGATATTTTTACTAATACCTGCGGGCTAAGCAGGATATCTAGAATCACCCAAAGAGCGTGACATTTTCAGCTATGAAAGCTGTAGACTGCTAATGTCATTTTACCCACAACCGCCTCTGCTCGCAATGCTGAAAACGTCACAAAACTTTGCGTGATTCCTTTCAGCCCGTGGACCTTAGTAGACTGTATATGGCTGTGGTTGTGAAGAATTTTTGTTTATAAAATATAATGAGGAATTCAGTTGAAAAGATATAGTTTAAATATCTGTCTATAGTCCGTAGTGTGGAGTGTAACTGTCACGACATTCCATTTTCACAACTTTTGTCTGCAACATTTCTTTCGTCTAATCGTTATTCATATTTGGGAGCCGCGATAGCTCAGTGGTTAGTGAACTGGACTACAAAGGACAAGGGGTAGGGTTCGATCCCAACCGACGGCCTCCGGGTTCACCCAGCCTTTAATGGGTACCGGATTTTTTTCTGGGAAAGTGAAGCGGCACGGGCGTAATACCGACCACATTACCCCCAAAAATCATGTGCCGAAGGTCTGTAAAACTTATGGTCACTAACACCATATTCCCTATACGCCACTTGGCGGGACGGGGGTACTTTACTTTACTTATTTATATTTGTGTTATTAACTGTTTATGTTTCTATCTCTATATTTCAGAGTTCAGAATTCAAAATAACGGAGAAGCAATACAACGGTGAGTTGATTATTTTGATCTTTGATATTAATTTCTCTTACCTAACTTTCAGTTTTCATTCATAAATCTTACTTATCTCCTTTCTCATATTCTGATATCTGCGCGAGTTATCAGTACATTTGTTTATTATCACACTTGCTAGTGTCCTTATCTTGTGATACTCAATTCAGTGGTTTATTCACTCACTCAATCACGCACTCACCAACCAACTCAATCGTTTTAATCACTCAAACTCATCCACTTACCCTTCCATCGCTCAGTCACCCACCATCACCTACACATATACTCACCTACAAACTCATTACTCACTCATCTTTCACCCACAATCCCACAGACCCACCCACTCATTCATTCATTCACTCACCCACCAACCAACGCACGCACACTCGTTCACCCAGTTACCCACCAACACACACACGCATTCATTCACTCACTCATTCACCAACCAACACACACATACACACATTCATTCACTCACCCACCAACATGCACACGCATTCATTCACTCACCCATAACACACACGTATTCATTTACTCACCCATCAATACGCACACGCATTCATTCACTCACCCATCAACACACACGCATTCATTCACCCACCCATCAACACACACACATTCATTCACTCACCCACAAACACGCACACGCATTCATTTACTCACCCATCAACACACACGCATTCATTCACTCACCCATCAACACACATACGCATTCATTCACTCACCCATCAACACACACACGCATTCATTCACTCACCCATCAACACATACGTATTCATTCACTCACCCATCAACACACATACGCATTCATTTACCCACCCATCAACACATGTACGTATTCATTCATTCACCCATTAACACACACACGCATTCATTCACTCGCCCATCAACACACATGCGCATTCATTCACTCACCCAACATACACACACACGCATTCATTCACTCACCCATCAACACACATGCGCATTCATTCACTCACCCAACATACACACACGCGCATTCATTCACTCACCCATTAACACACACGCAATCATTCACTTATCCATCAATACACACACATACGTATTAATTCATTCACCAACACACAGGCACATACGCATTCATTCACTCATCCACCAACATACACATCAATACACATACGAATTCATTCACTCACCCACCAACACATGCGCATTCATTCACCAACCAACACACACACGCATTCACATTCATTCACACACCAACACACACGAATTCATTCACTCACCCACCAACACACACACGCATTCATTCACCTACACACCAACACACACACATTCATTCACTCACCCACCAACACACACACGTATTCATTCATTCACCCATCAACACACACACGAATTTACTCACTCACCCACCAGCACATATATTCACCCACAAATTCACCTACCCACTCACCCACTCACTCATCTACAAACTCATACACTTACTATACAACTCCCCTAGAAACCCCACTCACACACCCACTAACTCACTCAAAAGCCATGCTTTATAACATCGTTGGTGAAACCCTTTCACGGGTGAGTGTTGCTTACACCAATACTCCAACTTCCCATTGTTCCCACGCCATCACACAATCATTGCGCTTGCACTAATGTCGGTGTACCACTTGTAGATTATAAACGAGTGACCTTCTTATTGAGTTTTAATTGTACATTGTTCTTGTAATTTATTATTAGCAATGGTAAGAAATGTATAGTAATCATTTTTTTTCTTTGCGTGGATGCTTACAACAAATGTCGAGAATGATCGTTTTGTATTTAACAGAAAGAACTTGGCTCATGTAACTGTTATTTAGATACTTTGTCTTACTCAAGATGCCACGATGCAATGATGTTCGTTTCTGACATCTTACATCAACTTTCTTTGTCGTTTTCTTTATTGCCTTTCTCTTTCTCTCTCTCTCTCTCTCTCTCTCTCTCTCTCTCTCTCTCTCTCTCTCTCTGTCTGTCTCTCTCTCTCTGGCACTATAGTCTACATGATGATTCTCTCTTGTTGTTTTATTTGCCCAAAGTAATTTATTTTCTATGTTATTGCGCTCCTTAACAATAATTTCTTCAAAATATTAAGATCTTGCAAAATGGGAAGGTTTATTTCTTTTCCCCGTACAAGGTATAATGAGCATTCCTCTTTAACACTTCATTTCAAAGACACTCAAGTATTTTGTTTACTAGATATGTGGATGGTTCACCTATCACAGACATGGTTCCCCATAACTTTACTTCTGCACTTGTAATAAAATAACACTATTCAACAACAAACAGTCGAGAAATGCATTATATTTGTTTTTTTTAAAGATGTTTTTTTTTTTTGTACATTGGAGGGAGTGGTTGTAACATATAGCACCTTACAGGTGTGAAGTGTCTGTGCTGATTTTGGAAGTCTTTGATTGGCCCTATCTGGTGTGAACCTAACTAATTCTGCGACAGTCTGAGTCACTCATATTTTTCCAGGAATTAATTATTCATTTATTAGCTGCTTTGTTCAACGCTGGTTGTTCGGGTAACCGCTGCTTGATTAATTGCCTCTAAATCTGTGTAACCACCTCCGGCGTGACTTTGAATTATCCGACGTGTCCCGGTCACACATCTTCTCACCTGTCTCATGCCTGAGTGCTTTCAGGGAAGATACAATTTCATTGCGTGCTTCCTTGAAAGTGTTCTAACTTCACACAACTCAAGCCCAATTATTTGGAGATAAGAATAGAAGCTATTTCTCCACCCACCCCCAATCTCCTATCAACTTTCCCCTGTTGTTCATCATCATCATCGAGTGCCGTCTCCTCATCGAAGGTTGGCTACAATGGAGCGCAATTCCGCTCCGTCTCGAGCTTTGATGGTGCAGGTTGTCATAGGCTAACTTGTGCATCTGTTGATGTTACTCGTCCACATTAGTCTTGGTCTGCCTCTTTTAAGTTGTATTTTCCTTCCAAGGTTACTTTTGGTAGGCTGTTGTGTCTTTTAACATGCCCCCAAAATCTCATTTGTCTTGTTTAAATTGTATTTAGTAATTCTCTTTTCATTTTTAGCTGTTTTAAGACTTTATTATTTGCTTTCTTTTCCTTCCATCCAATTCTGCATATTCTTCTATAAATCCGCATTTCAAAGGTTACGATTTTTTGTTCTTTTTTTTCATGTCTAATGTCCTTGTTTCTGCACCATATAGGAATGTTGAGAAGATATAACATTTGGCTGTTCTTATTTTTTTTTTCATTTGTAAGAAATAATGTGTATACTAGACGAGTATTTGAAGCGAAGAAAAGCTATTAGGCTGGTTTCATGGTATTTGTGATAAAAGTGATTGACATTCACAAGTTCTTAATTGCACTCCTGGCTGCATGTTGGAATCTACAAGGATATTACATCTATCAATTAGAATTAGAAATCTACAAAGATATTACATCTATCAATGGGAATTAGAAATCTACAAGGATCTCTTGTCTATGATGTTTGAGGTTTAAGTCCCTTATAAATACACCATCGACCAACCAGAAGCAACGATCTGCTT
The DNA here is from genome assembly GCA_032433765.1 of Megaustenia siamemsis. Lineage (NCBI taxonomy): Eukaryota > Metazoa > Mollusca > Gastropoda > Stylommatophora > Ariophantidae > Megaustenia > Megaustenia siamemsis. The sequence continues at coordinate 99,937,924 of JAVIAB010000073.1, forward strand.
GGACAAGTTAGGTGTATGCCTAACCAGAGCGTAGAGTATTTGTAGGCACTCCCATAACAAAAGCTAGCACAGCCATACTCCATTCCTAGTACCGAACCGTCTCCATCTCAGCCGTGAAATATATGCCTCGTTAGATTTTCATAATCGTCATCATCATGATTACCATCGTCAATATCAACGTCAGATGACGTATGTACAGGAGTAGGTGATCATGTTTCTCTATAACGTTTCATATCTACAATTGTTTATCACTTCTGTTGTTGACTTTTTACCAAATCACTCGCAAAAGCAGTCTTATACATTTTCTATCTGTTTATTTATTTCTTTTCCCTTCCCAGTTGTTCCAGTTGAGGTCATATACTCCCAACTCTTATTATATGATTTTAAAAGTGATTATTAAAGGTAAAGGCAGTGCGAGACTTGAATAGGCGTCTTAGCACGCGAGTTTTCACCAACATGTGCTCGGCCGCCTGTCCAGAAGTGTTCGGAGACTCCTGGATAGTGTCGCTTCAAACTTCGAAACTCACGATTCGAGGCGACATTCCTCACCTTCTTAGAGTAATACCCTGTTATCCATTTCTACCAGCGGCTGGGTCGACCGCGAGAGTATTTGTTTTTTTCCAACCACGAGTACAACTCACACTGCCTCCAGCGGGAATCGAAAACAGGATTTCCGAACGTCGGTGACCCAGTCGGGTGGTTTTACAAACTGGCTACGGAGGCCCGCAAGTGCTGATTATCTCCTTCTGAAGTCCAAAATACATTTTTTTTTTTTTTTTTTTTTTTAACCTTCACTAGTTTTACATCTCTGGCGACGTTCCATTTTGTTTGAATTTATTTTTTCCCTATTTTTCACACCGCAGCCGTGTGCTCAGGTGTCCCCACGCCATAGAGGCAGATATTCTCCTCTCATATTTTTATCATGGTGAGTTTTAACGTTCAGAGTAGAATGTTTTTTACTGCTGCTTCCGATTTCCAACTGCCAAGGGTTCTTTAACGTGCGGGACCTCCTGTTTTTCGCTGTTTTCGTCTGTGGTAGGAATCGAACCGTGGACCTTTTTGTCGAGACGCCGACGTCTTACTTCTAGACCAACTAGCCCCCACATTTTCCTGTTAATGTGGTCTCTTCAACAGCGCCCTCTCTAGGACTTTATCTGCCAACGGTTAGCTGAATACTATTCTTTATAAGATGATATATTTTGTGTAACAAAAAAAAATGTAAAGTGCCCCCGTCACGCCAAGTGGCGTATAGGGAAAATGGTGTTAGTGACCATATATTTTACAGACCTTCAGCACATTATTTTTGGGCTTGGGCGGTCGGTATTACGCCCGTGCCGCATAACTTCCACAGAAAAAAAAATCCGGTACCCATTAAAGATGGGTGAACGCGGAAGCCGTCGATTGGGATCGAACCCTACCTCTTGTCCTTTGTAGTCCAGTTCACTAACCACTGAGCTATCGCGGCTCCCTTATATTTTGTGTGGTTGTCAGCAAATTTATTGTCTGCTGTTCAAGATTTACCTCCCTTTGCCAAGACTAGCTCTACATACACAGCACGGAACAGTTATCTTCTTTTATCTGTATTATCAATGATGTGTTCCATAGCATCTTTCCAAATATTACATCAATTTAATTGGTTACAAATCTGACATTGTCACATGTGCACACCAGTGCATTGTCAGATCTGAGCTAAAGCGATAATAAAGAGCTGTCTTTGTACGGACTGCGTGGAATGCAAGTATTTATTTCGCGTGTCTATGGCAAGTAGAGAGCGCATCGCTGACTCCTTGTTGCTAGTTAACCACGCGCGTAGATAGCGTCTGCAGGTGTTTTATCTAGGAATGGGCAATAATAATGCGGCAGGATTTTGCTTGTATTCAGTTTTAAATAATTGTGTCTGTCATCATAATATTAATTCTTTCTTTTTTTTCTTTCTTTCTTTTTTTTTTCTTTCTTTTTTTCTTTCTTTCTTTCTTTCTTTCTTTCTTTCTTTCTTTCTTTCTTTCTTTCTTTCTTTCTTTCTTTCTTTCTTTCTTTCTTTCTTTCTTTCTTTCTTTCTTTCTTTACTCATGTATTTAGTTTCTTCTTCCTAACCATTCTTTCGATTTCTTTGTATGACAAAAAAATCGTATCTTGCGTGTTCAAATTACTTTATTCAATGTTGGAGGAAAACTCTGATTTCCTTAACAATTGTTTTTGTGCTAATCTTTTTTTTTTTTACATCTTATATGAATGTCTCTAATGCTACCTCCCCCCCCCAATACTAATATATATATATATATATATATAAATAAATAAATATATATATATATATATATATATATATATATATATATATATAATGAATGCCCTTCGGCAGATGCGTGAGATTTATTCCTTACGACAACTAATCCTAAGACAAACAAGTACAGCAAAAACCCGTTCTTCGTGTCGTAAATCGATGTGTCATAGTAAGTCACTCATGACCGAACGCAACGATTATAATTACAGAATAGTCATATTTCAAGATACATGTCTCTCCCACATATAGAACAGTAGAAAGTTTGATGGTGAAGCTGATCAAAACTGAAATGATACGTGATATTAAGATACTAAGTTGTTAGCCGTTGGATTATTCTTATCGCACATTTAAAAACTGTCCGGACTTCCGTCTCCAAGATGGCGGATCTAGTCCACGTCCTCTCCATCGCTGCAGAAAGTGCACCCAGGGTCTGAGTAATTTCGGATCCCCGTTGCACTTTTTTGCGTTAAAGTCAAAATATGATATTCTTAATACATCTGTGTCGCCAAAGCGAGGTCGTAGGCCGCACTCAGTCCGTTTTTGACAGGTCGGGTGTTGTGAGTGAGACCTTCCACCGTCTAGACTTGATCTGCGCTTTGCGTCACATTGGTGCTGTTCATGACCGTTGTTGGAATTCTTTGACGTAAGTTATTTCCATGTTACACATTAATGCAAACTACTTTGTCGGCCGCGGTTTTATCTCTTTGGGGAATTTGCTTCGTGTTTTGTTCCTCGTGGGCTGCTTACACTAGAGTAATCAGACAGAAATCTAAAGGGAGTGAGATTGTGTGTTCGGCGACATTGTTGTGTGCTACGTCATCGTGGTGGTTCCCTTAACCGGCCGTGCGCAAATCTTGCGGTCTGCTGTTTGATGTGCGACGGGGATAGTTTCACGACTGACTGTGTATCTGTATGTTCGGAGTTGGAATCGTCAGCGATGGCCTAACATCATTAAGTGCTACGACGATCATCATTTTCAAAAAGGACGTGACTTATCGGTATATGGGGAAAGGCGGCGGAAATAGTTGGCATGAAAAGTGTTCCTTGTTGCAGTTTCCTCATATTACAAGTCGCATGTCATTGTTAGTCACCTCTAGTGACGCGGGCAGATGGTGCTCGTAAACCTGGGAGGGCCGACTATCTAAGGGCAGTATCCCCCTACAGAAAAGATCATCTGCTGCCTTGCAGGAAGATTGGGGACAATCAAAGGCTAAGGAAAGCAAACCTGAACAAAATGATGGCTGAAATCGGATGCACTGAGCCACTGGCGCAGAACACAGTGCAACGTTTTAACGGGTGTTCAATCAGAGTGGGTCTGGCAGACTCTAATTGTGAAGTTCTGTCTTTGGGGCCGATCAACACATTTAACCTGACAGCTGACTTCATGTGAGAGTCTGGAATCCTACTCTGATTGAGTCCTGATCGCAGAGAGAGAGAGAGAGAGAGAGAGAGAGATAGAGAGATTTAATGATGAACATTTTGAAAACCAAATCATGTGAGTGACTCACGATGTTCATCTTGAAAACAGATAGGTTATCGCACATGAATGTTGTCATTCTGCTTTCCATTGTCTAAAACGAAATTATTTTTTTAGATTGAATAATTGAAGATTGAATAATATAAATCCTACCTGCCCTATTGTCTACTTATCTTTTATCCAGTAAAAAGTAAAAAGTAAAGTACCCCCCGTCACGCCAAGTGGCGTATAGGGAAATATGGTGTTAGTGACCCTATATTTTACAGACCTTCAGCACATGATTTTTGGGGTAATGTGGTCGGTATTACGCCCGTGCTGCTTTACTTTCCCAGAAAAAATCCGGTACCCATTTAAGGCTGGGTGAACCCGGAGCCGTCGGTTGGGATCGAACCCTACCCCTTGTCCGTAGTAGTCCAGTTCACTAACCACTGAGCTATCGCGGCTCCCACTAATTTTTAGGGAATTAGTAAAACCCAGGTGTCCTCGCCAGGGAACGAACCCCGGCTGTTGCCGTGGTAAGCCAACCGCCTATCGATTGCGCTAACCGGACACCCCTATCTTTTATCCAGGCTCGATGTAAATCCTAGCCATCGTCTTTTCTCGCCACTTTTTAAAGTCTGTGTTGTTTTTACTGGCTTGGATTTATGTATTTAGTTTGAATAGTTTGTCTGTTATACCTGATGAAAGCTTTTGCAGAAATGTTGTAGTTTGTCTTGTTTTTCTATTAGTCTAGCTGCTCTATACCAATGTATGTTTATTTTATTAATGTTTCAGTTGACAATGCTTCTGAAGTGTACGATGAGACCTTCTTCTTTCCTTCCTCATTTGCTTTGAGTCTCGAGGGGAGATATGAGTGATTGGTCTCTGCTGCCGTTGTTATATTTTATAGTGTTTATAATATTCCGATAAGTCAACTTTGTCGTGGTCAGCCCTTGAGTTTGATGTTCTCGCAAAATAAATTAAAGTTTATTTGTGCTGTGTTTTGGTATTTCAGTCTTCTCGCGTGGCCAAATAATTGTTTATTTAATTACATAAGACTGTATATATATGGCGGGAATTAGAAGAGATCGATATAATCAAATTACGTAAACAACAACAAATTACTAGCAGGGACATTACTGTTGGCAAAATTAAGTTGCTCCCCTTGTTCCAATGATCATGTTTTACAGTCAGGCACGCAAGGTAATATCTACAGGTGCTGTCATGCTATTTTTTTGCTTCTACCTCTATTTTTCTCATTCTCAAAATCCTGAAATTTCGACGGTACTGTTGCCAGTGAACGGTAACGTTCGTTATAGCGAGGAATTCTAGACTCGTCCAAATTATTTCTCTGAGCAGACACAGAACCTTTGTTTCCTGAATATTAGATCTTCAACCTTTGAAAATGAGAGAGTCTTTTTTTTTTTTTTGCTTCTCTCTGTTATGAGAACAGGAGAGTTGATGTAACTTTAATCATCATGTGCCGAGTCTCATGATCTTGATGAAGAGTTACTTGGCAGAATAAGTGTTCACTTCAGGCTTGCGATAGCTCAGTGGCTAGTGAACTGGACTATAAAGGACAAGAGGTCGTGTTCGATCCTGATCGACGGTTTCCAAGTTCACCCAGCTTTAAATGGGTACCTGATTTTATTCTGGAAAAGTAAAGTGGTACAGGCGTAATCACGATCACTTTACCTCAAAAATTATGTGCCGAAGGTCTATAAAAGTTGTGGTCACTAACACCATATTCTTTATACGCCACTCGGCGTGACAGGGCTCTTTACTTTACTTTAGGCTTCTCTTCTTCTTCTTTGCTTCTTCCTTTTCTTGTCAGTGAGGAAGGGGAGATGTAGTTTGCAGTCTTTTTCTCTCCACTTAGCTTCTTCTGCAGTTATGTTTACAAATGTTTCTAATATTTCATCAATCAAATTTAAGTTCTATGCCATCTCTTTCCTAGAAAAAAATAGCCGATCCATAAATGGTGAAAATAGCAGCGGTGGAAAAAGTATATTCGCCTACTAATCAGGTGGAATGAGTCCGATTCCCCAAAACATGGGCTTTTATTGATTTTCAGACTTCACACACTAACTGAACATGGTCTGTGAGAACATGTGTCGACCTCAGGTGATACGATTAAACAATGCACATCAATCGCGTACATTGTAATGGGGAAGAAACAGACATGTTCATAAATATTGTATGCTCCAAAAGCCATGTAGCGTTTAAAATGCTTTTATTTGTTTCCCATACTTTGAGGTTAATGTTCCGGTAGCTCGCAGCATAATAATGTTTACCTCAAAATCATCTTCTTCAAATGAGGAAACAAACTAACAGTTATATCTTCCAACACTGTCAATATATGACAAAACTAGGAAAACCAACGTTTTGACCTATGAGGTCTTCAACAGGGAGCAAATACAAACATAAAAGATTACAAATCAATTAATGAAATAAAACATAACGTAACAGTGTCGGCTGCCAGCAAAGTGAAGAGAGTTTTATTTAATCGTTAGTAAACCGGAAATGGGGAGCCGCGATAGCTCAGTGGTTAGTGAACTGGACTACAAAGGACAAGAGGTAGGGCTCGATCCCAACCGACGGCTTCCGGGTTCACCCAGCCTTAAATGGGTACCTGATTTTTGTCTGGGAAAGTAAAGCAGCACGGGCGTAATACCGACCACATTACCCCAAAAATCATGTGCTGAAGGTCTGTAAAATATAGGGTCACTAAAACCATATTTCCCTATACGCCACTTGGCGTGACGGGGGTACTTTACTTTTTTTTTTTTTAAACCGGAAATGATATCGCCTGCTTGTAGTTCATATGAAAATTGCAAGCATATCCAATTAGTTGTCAGGACTGCTTAAATGAGCATTCATCACAAAATCAGTCTTATTATGTCCACATTTTGCTTCACATGTACACACAATCATGTATTAATTCTAAGATAAATGAAACTATACGCTGGCAATGGATTCTTCTAGCTACAGAATAGTTCAGACAAGGGCGGCATTCCGAAAGAAGAAAAGATGAGAATATTATATTCAACCTCTATTTGTTAATTAAATTATGAAGAAAAGTGTTATTAATTGTTAAGTGGGGCCAGTATTGACGTATGGATGTCAATCCTGGACAATTGGACAACAGCCCGGACAATTGTTGGAGGCCACAGAAATGCGGTTCTACAAAATAATGTTGAAAATACCATAGACAGATTAAATTATATTAATATATATTAATTATGTTTTAAAATGGGCACACGCAAAAAACGCAATTTATTTGCAAAATCAGAAGGAAACGATAATAATTTTTTTTTCATTTTTATGAAAAGGGAACAACCGGAATAACAACAGGTAAAAAAAAGGGAAGAAGAAATAGAAAGAAACAGTTAGAAAAGACGCAAGACAGTTCAGGAGAGTGGTTTTCTAGGATGTCAACAGCAGAACAAATAAAGAGCTGTAGTAGAAGTTGTGGAGAGACATGATCTTCTACTCCAGCAAACAGGGTACTTAATGATGATCCACATTAATAAAACAATATTGATTCTATAAAGAAACACGGTGTCTTCTTTCTGAGTTCGTTAGCGTGCTTCTGATATTAAAACATACATATTTTGTCTTTGTGAAATCTTGTTTCATTTATGATATCTCCTTCGAAAACCGATAAGTTATCGCACATGAAGGTTATCAATCTGTTGTTCATTGCCTCATTTCGTCTTCCTATTACATGTTCTAGATTATCTGTTTCTCTTTATTATTCTCGTTTATTAAAATTATTTATTTATTTATTATTTTAGGCGAAGGGGAGATAAGGTTTATGTGGGAATTCCTTATATTTTGAGGTTACAAAAAATAAAGAACTCATGTTATTTTTCTCTGCAAGAAATTTGTATTTTTAAAAATAACTTCAATTGCTGTATTCATTGTGCACAAAATGTATTTTCTTTGTTTTGTTTCTTATTTTCCTGTTCTAGATAACACATGAGGTGTACTCTGGCTGTTATCATGTCAACTATTACACCATTAAACATTTGCTCTCGTTAATACCATTTGTAACATCAAAACAAATAACACCAGGGCTAAAACTAAGAATAGCAAAATATTATGTCTTCTCAACATTCCTATATGGTGCAGAAACATAGACATTGGACAAATAACATTAATCACTTTAATGCTGAGACGGCACTCAATGATGATGATAAAAGTTCACATCAAGAGGATTTCTTGAAACTAAGAACGGAACGACTCGATACAAGTTGAATGTCACCAACAACCGATGGTGTAAGATTGATTTCGTGAGAGCCAGGATGTTTATTTCTATCAGAACAATTGTTAAGCAGAACCTTCTGTTGAACTTAACATTCTATGCAGGCTGAATTCTGATTATCAGAATTCAACTGTAATTGTGTACATGAAGTTGATATGTGGTTGAGTGAGTGAGTGGGTGGTAGACTGATTAATTTAATACATTTTTGATTGAGTTTCTTTTGATGGCAGTCTGAAAGAGAAAGAAATGACTGAATGATCGACCGAGTTAGTGAGTGAATGAATTTTGACATTTTTGCTCTGTATATGGATCCATATCCAGAAAGAAAACTTTGATCAGCCAAGCAAACTAAAGCCATTAATGAGCCTGAAACATATTGTATGTATTACAAGATATAAAACACTAGGTGTGTGAGATCTCTGCGTGTTTGTGAATCGAAAGTGAATTACTGAGAAATACACACCTGTAACTTGTAAAGTGGTTCATTTGTAGCAACATAGAAAGGAAGTTGGGCAAGCGGTTGTGAAATTTATTGGAACAGAAGAACAATAGACACTAAAGATCTAATGAGACCTCTTGAACATCTGTGATCTGTTTTCATCGAAGTTATCTACTACAGAGGGTGGACGCTTGTAGAAGACGTGTTGCTTCGAAGGCATCAGCTATTGGATGATTGTTAGAGAAAACATGTGCCTATAAAACATATAGAACATATACAACATATAGAACATATAAAACAGATAGAACATATAAAACATATAGAACATATAAACATAGAACATATAAAACATATAGAACATATAAAACACATAGAACATATAAAACATATAGAACATATAAAACATAGAAAATATAAAACATATAGAACATAAAAAATAGAACATAAAAACATATAGAACATATAAAACATATAAAACAGCCAATGCTTCAGAGCCGGAGCAATCTAGAACCCAGTTCCGTTAAACTTTTAGAACCTTAACTTGTCTCGAGACGTATACTCTATATTTAACTGAAAATTATAATATAAATTTTGTCGTAAGAACGGGAAACTATAAAAGTGTCTCGTACTAGATTACAGCATTTGAAGATGATGATGCCAGTTCTTTTTCTTGCCGTAGTTTCTTTCCCCCCAGCTCAGTGAACTAAGTACCCATTCCTCCTTCACGTAAGCAACTGAAGAGTGCTAGGCTGCATTCATTGTTCTCTCAAAGTCAACGTTTAACCGCTAAATTACAGGCGTCCTCTGTGATTCAAAACTTCAACAAAAACTCTTCTACTGAGCTGTTACGAAAGCTCATCGACCGGAAGATCGCACTAAAAGTACTTTCAAGATGGAGATCTTTTCCAGTAGAATAATTTCTGAAAGATAGTGACAAGATGTGATCCAGAAATCATTTACCACCTCAGATTCCTTGACTTCCCCCGATCCTACAATTCCGTGTCCCAAAATACCACGCACACTCATGGCCATAAATGAATTATTTAGTTTCTGGAGATGGGTGCACTTACAGCAGCATTCTAAGGCCTTCCTGCCACAAGAACTGTAAATACCATTATCATACCTGGGAGTTCCTGATCCCTCCCAGCCACGAAGTGAGCCAAATACAGGATGGAAAGGCAAGCAAAAGTGCAGTAAAAAGATGCTGGCATGCATTTTGTTGGCGTGATGCATCGCACAACCTGTCGGGAGATAGAATTTATGTGCTCGCTTGAACTAAAAGCACGTTTTTATACTTTCGGGGGCGGGGGGGGGGGGGGGGTCCTTAATGCAAGTATTATAATGTAGAAGGTTTGTGATAGGCGAGTAGGCATGAATAGTTATACTATTAGTGGTAGAAATAATGTTACAAATGATTCACTCAAGTGTATATCTTTATTCATCATTTCACTAATTTACAAAAACATGCACTCTATACAGTTTTTACTAATTCAACAACCCACTTACTCTCTCATTCACTAACTCACTAACTCACTAAATTGATTACATATTCATTTCCGCACAACTTACCTCTAGATGTGACTAAATACTTTCCCCCCTGACACCCACTCAAATTTCAACATCTTTTTCAGCAGCCTCATCTTAATTCTTGGAAGCACTGATGCCACCCCCTCTCTTCGTAGCCATCTTCTCTTGCTCATCATATACTTTGCTTTAACCTTTAACCTTTAACATGCAAACTATGCCGAGTTCTAACTGAATTAGCGAAGGAGATGGGAAACAATAGTGTTATTACTGCCATGCCTATTTTATCGTGCTCATTAAACCATATTACAAATTAATATTAACCTAGATAAATGCCATTGACAATAAAAATAGCGTTAGAAAAAAAAATGAACGAAATTCGTGTAAATGACATAGCTGTAATATTTAAGGCTAGAACGAGAAGTGTGCGAGATTAGCACAATTTAAGTTAACAAAAGAAAGAAGAAAGCAATAAACACACACACATACACACACATAGTTTCAACAATCCGTGTGCTGCATTTATTATTGTAGTTTGTAGCTCAAGTCCATCTGTATACTTGTATTATTGTGTCGTTCCTTTAAATATTGTGTGTTATGCCGATTTATGTCACGCCGTTAATTGTTGTAGATGTACTGATTTCTGTCATGCCGTTAGTTGTTGTGTATGTTGTGCTGATTTCTGCCACGCCGTTAATTGTTGTGTATGTTGTGCTGATTTTTGTCACGCCGTTAATTGTTGCATATATTGTGCTGATTTCTGTCACGCCGTTATTTGTTGTAGGTGTGCGGATTTCTGTCATGTCGCTAATTGTTGTAGATGTGCTGATTTCTGTCACGCCGTTATTTGTTGTAGATATGCTGATTTCTGTCACGCCGTTATATGTTATAGATGCGCTGGTTTCTGTCACGCTGTTAATTATTGTATAAGTTGTGCTAATTTCTTCCACGCCGTTAATTATTGTGTATGTTGTGCTGATTTCTATCACGCCGCTAATTGTTATGTTTGCTGTGCTGATTTCTGTCACGCCGTTATTTGTTGTGCTGATTTATTTCGGTTGGTTTAGGCAAGTGGTAAATAACCTCAAAGACTTTGTGTGGAAAATTAACTTTCTTCCGTCGATTTGTGAACTCTGTGCTATAATTATGAACTTTTGTTGCTTCACAGAAAGGAACCTTTTATTATAACGTTTAGAGGCAATTATAAAAACGTCATCTGGAGTGTTCCCAGCGATCGTCAAGATATTATTAGGACTAATACAACAAATATACCAAGGAGTGGAGATACAATTATTTTTTTAATTAAAAAAATTATGGTCACTAATGTGTCATTAAAACATGAAAGTAAATGAAAAATATATGTACATCCCCAACCTACTGATAGCAAAAGATATGCTAATCATAGCGCAGTCTCGTTTAATACATATAGCTTACTGTCATAGACAACTGTGGGCACATATTTACGCATTCTTGCTTATATTTACTTCCCCTTATTGCAGCTTTTCCTATGGGCTAGAGTTCATCACCGGTGCATAGTTCTGGCTTCAATACCATTTCTAAAACTGTCATATTTCTGGGCCAAGTCTGTTTTTGCTTGAGATGAAAGAGAACTAGTTTTGGGTTAATGAGCGGAAAGTAGACGGGATCATGATATCTGTGATTGTTATCATTATTTTTTTTCATATTTGTATATAAACACATTCCTGTATCATCTGCGTTATTCCATGTTTATTTCTATTTGTTTGATCCCGAGACATCTGAGATTAATCATGCATTATTCATTTTGCTTAAGCAGAATGCTTGGGTCAGCGTTCCAAAGTCATCATTCTTTTTTGTGATTTTTGTTTCAGAAACTTGATTTACTTGAAACTCTTCCATATTTTCATTAATCAATTAACCACCAGCCTGAAAAAAAAAAAACTACTTGCTCTATTGTGTGTGTTCTGCGTGGAGGGAAATGTTGCGTCTGTCCTTTGTTTTGTGTCTTCTGCATGATACTCAATCGTGATGTCTGCTATTTCATTAATCCGATGTCTTCTCAATAGACAAACAAATGAAAAGACGATTTGAGGCCACAGAGATGGGATTCCTCAGATGAATTTTGAGAGTTTCTTGGAAAGCTAAAAAGACCAACGAGGACATTCTCGAAGAGGCCAACACAGAAAGGGAGTTCCTAAGAAACATCAGAAAGGGAGTTCCTAAGAAACATCAGAAAGGGAGTTCCTAAGAAACATCAGAAAGGGAGTTCCTAAGAAACATCAGAAAGGGAGTTCCTAAGAAACATCAGAAAGAAACAACTTCGACAATCGACATTTGTCTGGCACATCATGAAAAGAGGGAGTTGAAATACTTGGTTACAACTGAAAAAATACAGGGAAAGAGAGATCGTGGACGACAAAGAAGAAGATATTATATAGCTTGGTGTCATGCCACGAAAAACAGTGAAACAAAGAATTCATACGACGTACTACGGATAGAAATTTGTGAAAGAACATGATCGCCTACACCAAATGGTATGGCCCATGATGATGATTATCTTCTACATTTACCTTTTCCGATTTCTTCTTTCTTTCTGAGTCTGAAGATTTTTCTGAGTGAAGCTGTCTTGTAATGCTCGTGTCCAAACCATTTGATTTGATTCATTTAGGTTGCCACTTCCTTTGCTATTATGGTCAGCTCTATTCTATCCTCATTTAATACAATGAACAATACTACATACATAGCCGGCTTGGTAGGCAAGTCGTAGCTTAAGAGCGAAAGTTAAATTAATTGTAGAATAGTGTTCAATCATTCTAAATTTGACTATAGTTGATTTCTCTCCAGTATAAACCTAACGATAATATAGACAATATGAGAGATTTCCTCAGTGGAGATGATTGACGCCGTACAAAACCTAATATTTGAGGCGCCCTAAAGATAACTGCCAAAGTCACCACAATCCCACTGACGCTGAAAGATAACTGCCAAAGTCACCACAATCCCACTGACGCTGAAAGATAACTGCCAAAGTCACCACAATCCCACTGACGCTGAAAGATAACTGCCAAAGTCACCACAATCCCAAAGACGCTGAAAATTAAAGCAGTTGAGAGAACAAGATAAGATAAGATATTACGTTAATTCTGACTTGAATACATTTATGTATCAACTGATTTGAATAACTGATAGTTGTATTAAATGATGAAGATCAATTCAATATTATGAATGTATCGAGAACAGATAAATATTTGCCCGCTTCTCTAAATTTTGTCTGCTTTCCACATGTAAAAATATCAGGCCAAAATAGATTCTGTTTAGCTCTGCTGACATTTTGGCTGACATGGATCACGTGCAATAACTTTGCCATTCATTGGCTGCCAGGAATCTGAATAATAAAGTATGTGCATTGCTCTATTGCTTATTCAACTGAAATGTTACATTTTAGTTATTGTTCTCAAAATATGACAAAGGAGGTGAAAATGTCTTGAATATTATTTATTTAGTAAATATTTTAATAATTTTGAGGAAGAAAATACAAGTTTAATGTGTATTGATTGAAGCAATAAAAACTTCTTAACAGAAGCAATCAAAAATGAAATTGCACGTAGCAAAAAGTAGGTGATTAATGATTAAAATTGATTAAAATGATAATGATTAAAATGGATAGGTCATAAGCTTAGGAGAGATTCGGAAATAATTTCAAAAGTTGTCAATTCGTGAACTTGAGGAAGGCCAAGGCCGAACTGGTGGATAAAAGTGAAAACCCATATAAACAGTATCGATCAGATTTGTGGGGTATGCAGATGACGTTGCCAGCCACGCGAAAAGAGAAGGGATTGAATTGTTGCCCTGTACTTTGACTGACTGCTTTATCGGTCCACAGCCAAGGAGCACAAGGTGAGATAGAAGAAAGGATATATTTGGAAATTGAATAATAAAAATAGGTAAAGGAATATATGAAGATATAGAATAAGAGATGGAAGAGGTGAAGGGATAGATATGGAAGACGAGATACAAGATATGTAAGAAGGGATAAAAGGGATAGAAGAAAGAATAGAAGGAGATATAGAAGAAGAGATAGAAAGAGAGATAGAATAAGGGATAGGGGAAAATATTGAAGAAAAGACAAAAAGAGACATAAGAAGACATAAAATCAAATATAAATGAAGAGATAGAAAAAGATATAAGAGTAGAGATAGAAAAATATAGGTGAAAAGATAGGAGAAGATATAGGAGAAGAGATAGAAAAAAATATAGGAGGAGAGATAGAAAAAGATATAGGAGAAGAGATAGAAAAAAGATATACGAGAAGAGATTTTTAAAAAATATACGAGAAGAGATAGAACATGATTAAATTTTATGAAGAAACGAAAATTGTGTGTAAGTGATTTTAATTGGTGACAAGTTCAGTTAAGAAATATGATTGTCCATGCCTAGTTATTCTTGTTGCACCCTAGTAATGTTTCAATGCATTCGCGGCAATAAAACAGTAAAGTAAAACAGCACGGGCGTAATACCGACCACATTACCCCGAAAATCATGTGCTGAAGGTCTGTAAAATATAGGGTCACTAACACCATATTTCCCTATACGCCACTTGGCGTTTTATTTTTTTTTACTATGCAGATGATAAAGTCTTAATAGGTAAGAATGAAATTCAGTTACAAGAAATGTTAAACATTACAGTGAAGGAAACCAAAATAAAGTACTCAGTCTCAAAAGCTAAAAAAAAAAACATAGGTAATGGTAGCAAAAATTGAAAAGGGCATTACTGTAATGCACAATAAAGGCAAGTGGAACACTATTGAAAGAGGTAAATGAATTTAAATATCTGGTAACAATGTTAATCTCAGAGGGTAGATGTGCAAAAGAGATGAAATTACAGAATAGCTAAGGCAAAAGCAGCTTTCCAAAAAAATGAGGAAGATACCTTGCAATCCATTTTTGACAATAGAAACAAGAACAATAGTTCCTAAATGTTATGTAGAACCAGTCTTAACATCATCATCATCATCATCATCATCGAGTGCCTTCTCCGCAACGAAGGTGGCTACCATGGAGCGCCATTCTGCTCTGTCTCTTGCTTTGATAGTGCAGGTTGTCATAGGCTGATTTGTCCATCTTTTGATGTTACTCGTCCATGTTAGTCTTGGTCTGCCTCTGACTCTTTTACCTTGTATTTTCCCCTCCAGGATTACTTTTAGTAGGCTGTTGTGTCTTTTAACATGGCCCAAAATTGCATTTGTCTTGTTTGAATTGTGCTTAGTAGTTCTCTTTTCATCTTTAGTTGTTTTAAGACTTCATCGTTTGTTTTCTTTTCCTTCCATCCAATTCTACCTATTCTTCTACATATCCACATTTCAAAGGCTTCAATTCTCTGTTCTGTTTTCTTGTCTAATGTCCATGTTTCTGCACCATATAGGAATATTGAGAAGATGTAACATTTTGCTATTCTTAGTTTTAGCCCTGGTGTTATTTGTTTTGATATTAGTATGTTCTTCATGACATTAAAATTACTTTTTGCCATTCCTATTCTTTTGTTTATTTCAGTTGTACATTTTCCATATCTGGTTATAGTATGTCCAAGGTAGTTGTAGTTCTGAACTGTCTCCAAGTCTATTCCTTCTATTTTGATATCCACTTGTGGGTTTTGAGTATCATCTTTGTTTATGATCATAGATTTAGTCTTTTTGATATTCATATCTAGTCCATATCTTTTGCTTGTCATTTTTATTTCATTAAGTAATTGTTGTTATATCTTTAAGATTTTCTGCTATCAGTACAGTATCGTCAGCATATCTTAGGTTATTGATTATCAGAATATTGCTTCCTATTGCTTGCAGAATATGGCTTCCTTTGTCCCGCTATTTTTCCTAAATCCAAATTACTGTTCCTCTAATTCAGTATTGATTTTATTCTGAATACTTCCTTGTATAACTTTTAGCAAGATTTTTGTAACATGGCTCATTAGGCTTATTGTTCTAAAGTCACTGCATTCAACTGCACCATTCTTTTTAGGCAATGCAATGAAAGTTGATGTTTTTAGTTCATTTGGTATGTATCCTGTGTGGTATATGTCGTTGCATATGTCTGTAATCACTTCAATGCCAAAATCATCTAGTGCATATATCACCTCTATCTGTATGCTGTCAGGTCCTGCTGCTTTTCCCTTTTTCATTGTTTTTATAGCTTTTTCCACCTCAGATTTTAAGATTTTATAGCCTGATGTATATTTTATAACTGGTTTCTTGTCCCCTTGATCCTGAAATAGTTCGGTTATATATTCTTGCCATCTATCTATGATATCCTTATTGTCTGTTAGCATTTTTCCATTTTTGCCTGCAATGCATCCACCTTCTGTGGCTTTTTTTATTTTTATTAGTCATTCTCCTTATTTCTGTGTGCATTCCTCTTAAGTCTTGTTTGCTTTCCATAATTGCTATTTCTATACATTTTTGGCTGAGCCAGTCTTCTTTTGCCTTTTTGCACATTTTGCATATTTCATTATCTATTTTATTGTATTGGGCAGTGTTCTTCGCTTGTCTCACTCATTTCTTCCATTTTTTCTAAGATTGTGTTAGTTATCCATTTTTGTTTTTAGTTCTTTTCTCTTTTGGGTAAGGTGTCTCAGGTTTCTTGTATGCTTTTCTTTATGCTTTGCCATTTGGTTGCTACTCTTTCATCAGGATTTTCTCTTCTGTATTGTTCAATTCCTTCTTCTAGCAGCTTCTGGTATGTGTTCTTTACTTGTATTGTATACGTATCTTCAATGTCTTTTTGATTTAAAGCTGTTATATCTAGTGGATTTGTTGATGAATTAGACTTTTGCTTGTTTCTCTTTAGTTTGATTTTCATTTTAATCATTACAGGATTGTTATCTGAATTAATTTCTGCTCCTGGGTAGGTTTTGGCTTTCTTTACGCTGTTACAGAACCTTTCTTTTATCATTATGTAATGTATTTGATTCCTCTTCTTATCTCACGGCTTTTCCATGTGTATAGTTTCCTTTTCTCTTGCTCAAAGTAGGTGTTACATATTATCAGCCTGTTTTCTTCACAGAATTGTATTAATCTTTCTCCTCTGTCATTTTTCCCCTAAACCATGATTTCCTATAATGGTCTTATATCTACCTTTCCCTACTTTAGCGTTCATGTCACCCATTACAATCAAGATGTCTGAAGATTTCACTTGCTTCATAACTTTATTTAGGTCTTCATAGTATGCCTCTATTTGTTCATCTGTGTAGTCTTGAGTCTCAACATATGGATGCGAATCATGGACAAAAGAACAACAGACAAAAAAATCACTGGAGGCTGTAGAATTGTGGTTTTACAGTAGAATGTTAAGACTACTATGTATAGCTAAGAAGAGTAATTAAAACGTTCTGAAACGTTAGCTGAAAAAGAGAGCTAATTTCAAATATTAGGAAGAGACAATCATTATTATTTTGGCCATGTAATGAAAAGGGTACAGCTGGAATATATTGTAACAACTGGCAAAATTGAAGGACGAAGAGATAGAGGGAAGCAAAGAGAAAAGATACCAGACAGCTTTAGAGAATGGTTTGAAAGAAGGTCAACAACAAAAATGATAAAGAACTGTTGAGATCGATAGACGTGGAGAGACATGATCACCTACGCCAGCAGGCATGGTACTTGATAATGATGAATTAACTGCTATCTACTATATATTCTCTTAAGCTTTACGAAAATAAATAAATAAATAAAATTTCACACAGAAAACAAGAAGCAGCAACGAGGTAGTGAGCGTCAATATGATACAAAGGGTCCATACCTTCAAAATCCTAATGAAGTATGTAGTTGTTTGCTGAATTAATGAATAATGACCTTCACTAAACAAAACAAAGAAAATGAAGGAAAGTGAAATCTGGGAACAATCCAGACCAGCTTTTAAAAAAAAAATCAAATTACGTGAGACATGTTTGGTCAAATAAATAAAATAAAACATTGCTTTGAAGCCACACTTTCAATATTTTGAATTAGTCGACAAATAACTGAAATATTGAGTTTAAGTAAGGTGATCATATTTTTAACTCTAATCCGGGACGGATTAATTTGACTTAAATTTGCCATCAATAAAATTAAATTTCTTCCGTTTTTTTTTCAAGTGAATAATGAATATATTTTAAAACTAATTAAAACACCTAACAATATATGCTTACAAAACGTTATCAGGAGATAAAATAAACATTAGTGATACTCACTTAAATAGAAGGTGAAGCACAAAGTTGCTGTAATTTTCTGATCAGTGTTTCAGTTTCAGTCTACAAGATTTAAAACTTGGAGCGCATTTTACTGTTACTGTTTTGCCAAATAAACAGCCAGTTCAACTTTTTAAACATTTTCTACACAACAAAGGAATAATGTCTATGTTTAAGTCAAAGAGACGTTTACCATATTGGCAAAATTGGTAAACGTTTGTGTCCCTAATGTATTTTAACAAATCCGGGACAAAAACTAAAAAAAATACGTCAAAATCGGGACTAATTCTAGACAGTAACAAATCCGGGACAAAGGTTGAAAAAACAGTAAAAAATTGGGACTGTCCTTGAAAAATATGGACGTCTGGTCACCTTAGTACAGGTGTTTATAAAGTCTCACTACACTTGGTATCTAGGTCAATTTGAAAAAAAAATGTTTATGACGTCATCACAATATGTGCTCCCACTGTCAATGAAATTTGTTGAATAAGTTTATTGCTACTGAAATGTGGAAGATGCTCCACGATCTTGTAGGCCTGCTGTGAATGATGAAATATGTTTAGATATCCAAGACAGACCTTAAAAGTCCAGACAGTCATTAAGAAAACTGTCGCAACAAGTGAACTTACCATTGAGCACATATTGTGATGACGTCATAAACATTTTTTCAAATTGACCTAGATACCAAGTGTAGTGAGACTTTATAAACACCCTAATAAGAATGATAATCGTGCATGCGCAAGCAGAATTTTAACATGAACTCTCCAACAGTGGAGGGAAAAAATGCGTAGAAGGATGTACAAGTCTGAGGATTCATGAAAGCGCACTTGAAAAAATAACGGAAGCAGAAACGTGCACAATGTGTACTGAAATCGTTTGCCAAAATCTTTTATTTGTTAGCGCTAAAAATTGCTGGAACACGAGAAAAAAGAAAAACGTG